>JBBYHO010214168.1:0-17242 GCA_038382025.1 Adansonia gregorii | reverse complement strand
TCAATATCGCAGCATCTTCAGGGCATCTAGTTTTGATGCAGCAGTAATGGTCTAGTTCTTGCCACACAGTTTGTGGTCAGTCACTGTTTTGTTGCCTTGTTTCATGGCACCAGTCTTCACTTTAATCCTATAAACCTGTGGTGCATCTTGGGCTTTTGAATAGGTTTGTCTAACAATGTCCCAAACTTCCTTGGCTGTGGATAAGAACATATATGTGTCGCTTATCTCAGGGCTCATAGTGTTCCACAGCGATAACATAATCATAGAGTCTGCTTCATCCCAAGCTACAAATTTCGGATCCTCTCACTCCAGACCCGTCCCCATCAAGTGTCTATGTTTCCCCTTCTCCTTAAGATATGTTTGGACAAATTGTGACTATTTAAAGTAATTTTTTCCAGTTAGCCTATAGGCTGCCTGGATACTTTATAAGTCTCCAGCTGAGTGCATCACACTTCCATCAGAGGGTGCCTTAATTTCAGACATAATTTCGGTTGAGAGGTAAGGTTTCTAAGAAAAATGGCAATAAAGGCCAAAAGGAATTGTTGAAGAAAGGAAGGCAATGAAAGACGAAGAAAAATTGAAAGTATGGCAATTAAGGCAACCGAAAAAAAAAAAAAACCAAGTTAACTCCAGGAAATAAACTCAAAAGCTCTGATACCATGTTGAAAACTGAGAATGAGGCCTGCGAATGTCTTATTTCTATGTTCCAACTCTGTATAGCCATACCTAGGTCTATTTATACTGCAAGTTTTAGAGTATAAAGATAGTAATCTTGGATAGAATAGGAAACTTAGAAATCTAGAATTTAAAAGCCTAAGTCAACTACCTTATCTCGGGGATAACTAATCCCTTGATTTAAGGAGTTCTAGTAAATACAAAGATTATTTACAGTTATCAATAATCTGGGATGAGGTCAATATCAGTAGTGAAGGAAAAGATCAATAATATCTTCTAACATTTTGTATCCAAAAGAGAAGTTACTAAATGATTTTTTCATTTTTGTATGGAAGTTTGCTATTTTTCTAAGCAAGATCCTTTTCACTATAATACTGCTTGCAGATTTGTGCCATGCTATCATGGTTGCAGTATCCAGCCTGATAATAGCTTATGGACTGATAAGTACCAGCCAAAATGTGCCACAGAGGTGAATTTTTATTACCTTGAGTTAACTTCAATGATCCTAAAAGGGAGAGGGTGGGGGCATTAATATTTTATTTCATATTTTTATTTTTTCTCCGTTAATGCTGCTAGGTATGTGGTAATACTGAATCAGTGAAGTTTATGAGTGAATGGTTGCGGCTTTGGCATGAGAGAAGGTTTCAAGCCATCAAAACCTCCAATAACATTGATAAAGGCAGCATGCAAGAAGATGAAGATTATTGCGAAAGTGATTCTGATTCAGAAAGCATAGATCGAGAGAATAGCATGAAGAATGTTCTCTTAGTTATGGGACCAATTGGGGTAAACACAAAAGTTTTGGCTGAACTTTAGCTTATGTTTGCTTGTTGTAGAGTTAATCTTTGTGTCTATTTGTCTTCGTCAACTCACACAATGAATTTTCATGCTTGGCTTTGAATGAATTTATTATCTCTTTATAATGTGTCACCTCATATTACAGTTGATATTTCCTTTGGCATTGGTTGAATTCTTTGTTTATGCACTACTCGCCCTTAATTTTATGTTTCATTGCTACGTGGTTTAGTGGTGTTGTTCTTTCTTACGTCTTGGGTTAATTTTAGATTTTTCCTTTCTGGAAAGTGGAACTAGGAAATTGACTTAGGCTTTCACAACAGTAAGGTAGTTACACCTGTGAAGATTATAGTCTTGAGATTGTAAGAGGTTTAGGAGAACTCTCTTGCTTATATTCAATTGGAACTCCATTCCTGTTCTTCCTAAAGGTTGCTTTGTTGGAGAGTGTTCTGCAATTTGTTTCAAATTGTCTTAGGCGCGTATACTTTTGGTTTTCATTGGTAGTTGAAGGTATTTTTCTTGTGTTACAGAGTGGGAAGTCTGCAGCTATCCAAGCCTGTGCAAAGGAGCATGGATTTAAGGTTCTGGAGGTGCTACTAAATATCTAGATTCTTATTCTAACTGTTTTACAATTTCTTTGTCCAGTGTTGTGGTGCCATATCCAAAATGATACTTATCCTGGCTTGAAAATGACTAAAACCTATAGGTTTCTTTGGCATAATATTAAAAGCTGTCTGTGAATCAAATTGACTGTTGCTTGGTGAAGGTAAGGCTCTATGTTGGGTTCTTAAGTTTGCAAGTCTAAATGCTCATGGTTGTTACTTGTTAGACATGCCTTGCAACTGAAAGACGAAGATTCATCTCTCTTTTATTTCTAGATGATGAGTCTGACTTTGAACTTAATCGTATGTTAGATGTTCTCGAAGATTTCGACTGAATTTCATAAAGTTGCATGACTATAAATCATTTCACTTGTACTGAACCTTCAAATACATGCTTCAGATATCTACGGTGCTTTTGATACTGACTTTTTTTGATACATTTATGCCTCTTCTTTAAAAATAATTGTATCAGACTGAATACTGAAAATTTCTGTAAGTTTGAAAACTGTGAATATTTCTTCTGGTTTCTCTTCCCCTGTACCGTTTCTCGTTAAAAGGTAAATTCATATTTGAAAAGTCCCAAATGTTTTCACATGCTTTCCTACTTGTTAAACGACCATTAATTTACTTCTAATTACTGCACTCTTAAAAATAGAAATTGAAAGCAAATAATGTCCTTGCAATTCCGTATCACTTAGTTACTATCCCTCTGTGATTACAAGGCATCTATTCATGCCGTCAACTGAGTTATATTATTTGAATACATTTTAATATTTTGTAATTTAATGATAAGAGAATAATCCTTTAAGTGAAAGTTGAATGCTTTTTATCTATTGTTTTGTTAGTCCAATGCATCAGACTGTCGAAATGGAGCTGTTGTGAAGCAAAATTTTGGTGAGGCATTGGAATCTTGTTGCCGTACAGGGTTGGTGACTTTGTCTTCAGCGTCAGTCTTACACTTCTTTCCCGTATCATGCTTTATTTTTATAATTTTTCTATTGCGCATTGAAGCATTTAGCAGAATTTAAGCTTTACTAATGTAATTATTCGTCCTAAATTGTAAATAATATTTATTGCAGGTCAGTAGAAAACCCTATAGATTCACTTAGCAAGCATGTGATGAAATCTTCAGGACCATTATCTAATGGTGAAGCAGTGCAAGAATTTGATGATAAGGTGATAGATTTGATAACAATATCAGATAAGGAAGATACATTTGGTGCCCATGGAGCATCTGAAAAACGTGCCTGTAATGATAGTGAGACTGGCTTTGGTCAAGCAAAATTGATTCTCTTTGAGGATGCGGATATCAGTTTCCCTGAAGATCGTGGTTTTGTTACTGCTGTACAGCAAATTGCTGAAAAAGCAAGAGGGCCTGTGATACTGACTAGTAGTAGTAAGATGAATTTATGGTTGAAACAATTTTATTTGTTATTGACACTTGTATGACTTGATGTATTTCTTTGTAACTTCATGCTGGTAATTCTCAGATAACAATTTTGTTTTGCCGGACAACTTTGAAAGGCAAGAGTTATGTTTCGCATTGCCATCACCGGAAGAGCTGTTTCGCCATCTTTATATGGTATAAGCTTCCAGTGCCTTTTTTTAGAACTCTTTTGCATTAGAAAATTCTTTTCCTTTTCATGTTTATTTTATCTTTGTGCTACAGGTTTGTGAAGCAGAGAAAGCCACCATTCAACCATATTTACTGGAGCAATTAATTAAATGTTGTCAGAGAGATATCCGGAAAACCATTATGCATCTCCAGTTTTGGTGCCAGAGCAAAAAATATCAAAAAGGTTAATAAAACAACAAAGGCATGCATCTTTGCATGGTACATCTATTTTTGTTTCTGAAATTTACATGCTACAAGTAGAAGTTTAGTGAACTTGTTTTCCCTGTAGTTGTTGGGGTACAATGCTTTTAGAAAGACCATGAAAAATGCTAGAGAAATAAAATTAAAAAAGCTTTAATATTCAACATTTTTCTCGAGATGGTTTAATCTGTCAATATCTTTGTAAATTTTGATAAATCACTATGTAAGAAAGCATAACAAATGAGTTAAAAAATAAAATTGAGCTTCATATGTGCTTGTGCATGGCCAAGTATCATCCGAAGTAAAGATTGACCATCTATATGTACATATCTGCTTTGATTAATCTCAATTGGTTCCTGATACATGTGAGGAAAAAAAAAAAAAACTATTTAACAGTTTTGGATGTGTGCTAATGTTTACACAAGTGTTGATGTCAATGTTTTTAAAGATAAATGCACTATAAAACTTCTATGGACTTATGGGTTAGTGTTACTTCAAGTGAAGGGAGTGGTCTGGTTTATTATGGATATCTGTTCTTGGTTATTCTCAGATAGTTTTCAAGTGATAGACAGATGTAATGTTCTTTGTGCAATACGGAAAAGGGGGGAATATTGGTTCCCGTGGTTACCTTATTTCATTAGAAAATCATGTATTGCATATTCTATGTAAGTTTTGACAAAAGACAGGGAGCAGCATGCATCCTTTTTTTTGTGTGAACCGAACCTTGTTGCTCTGGATTTTAGTTGCATCTTTACCATGTTAATAATTGCTTTTATGCAAAAGTTTGCGTTGTAGCTAGAGCTTTGTATCTCTGGAAGTCTGGATAAGAAAAGCTAATGAAACAGAAAGAGCCAAATTATATTCAAGGTTTTGACATGTCATAGTTTTTGTAAAAGAATTTTTAGTTGTTTCTGACTTTTGGAAGTTATTATGTGACTGTTAATTCGTTCAGGAACCAATTGGATTTTTTTTTTTTTACTTGGTCCACTTTTAAATACCTATTTTGTGCTTGAGAAAGCTGTAACAGGTCTTTTTCAAGGATGTGATTTCCATGTTCAGTATATGTTCTTGAACTAGTTGCCAATTTAGCGTTTCTTGAAGAACAATTCTTTCTATTATATATTTATACTTTATTTTAACACCCCTTGGTTATCCAGATCGGAAATTGCAGAAGACTTATGGCTTGCTGCTGTTTGATATAGAGGCAGCTCATTCGGTACTACCAACTATAATCCCTTGGGATTTCCCATCTCAGTTATCAGAGTTAGTTGAGATGGAAGTTGCTAAGACATTGTCCTTGACTGAAGAAAATTCAACTTTAATGGAGGTGATGGAGGAAGAACTTGAAACAAATGGCTTGGAGATACATGATAAAGAGATAGATAGCATAGAGGCAAAAAAGGAAGTGATTTTAAGCACGAATCTCTCTATTCATGATTGCAGTGAATTCATAAACCCTTCTTATGCTGCACCTGACATTTACAATTCTTCAGGCACTCCAGTTTCTTTCTCTCGGAGAGCTCACAAGAAGAGACTTGATGTTGTAATGTCTTCAGATTCTGAAGATAAGCAATTTAATATACAGCCTTCTTTAGTTCCAGAAAAGAATAACAGCTGTGAGTTATTCGTGAAAGAAGATTGCAGACTCCTCTTTCATCATCCAAACATTCAGAATTGCATAAGCCCATTAACATACGAGCAACTTTGTTCTGAAACAGAGAAATGTCAAGACAGGGGTTTCCATTACTCAGAAACATCAAATAAATTACAAATGGAAACTTGCAAATCTATGGATATATCATATGTTCCTGAGTCATCCTTTGTTCCTGAGACTGAAATTATTAATGGAATGGAGCTGTCTTCTAGAACTGTGTCTTACACTAATTTTGCTGAAGCAACAGAATTTTCCGTGAGTTGTGAGTTCACTGAGGACTTGATGCCAGTTGAAGTGAATGACTCTTGTAAATTTATAGATTCAGATACGTCAGTTGGTACATGCAGTATTACTGCAGAAGCATCTCATGAAGTGGTGGTGGAGAATTCTCAAAATGAGTATGAGGAGGCTGCATCAAGTTGGCGTGCAGTGATGGATGAATGCAGCCGCATGAATTTCAACGACAAATCTTTTTGCATAGGGAAATTTAAAAACGGTGTGGTCACATATTTAGTGCAAGAATCATGGAAAAAACTTCGTCAAAGTCATGCTGATATGAAACAGTATGTTGACTTAGAGCCAAAGGATGCTTGTGAAATTTTAAAACTTACTTCTAAAATGAGTGATCTTATTTCGCAAGCTGACCAACTGCTTTCCAAGTGCCAGATACAAGTAAGTGATGAATAGTTTTGTTTTTTATTTAGAGACCATTTCTTTTTGAGTTTGTGTCTATTATCTGTGATACTAATTAGCTACTGGTGCAGGAATCTTTTGAGCCATTAAGGATCCCTTGTGAGGATTCAGATGCATTGAGCTGGTGTAATGAGCAGCTGCAGATGGTTAACACAGTTTCACAACATGGGTTTTGCTTCTATGCTAAAAATATTGATGCTATAGGATCAAACATGGGTTTTGAGCGTAAGGTGGATTTGAGCCAGGAGATGCTGGCTTCCTCAACTAGTTTAATGGCATTTGATAGATTGCTTGGACATGATGCTAGAGCTAGCAGGAGTTTAGTTGATGGAAAGCATTTGGACATGAGGCTGTCAAAACGTGAGCAAGTCGTGAAAAGGTACAGAGTTGTCATCTCTCTGAAGCCTCACTTGGATGTTTCATGCACATGACTTGAGCATTTTGACCTCGGCAGATCACAGTTCACATATCAATATTGATCATTTACAATTTCTGTTGTGGGTTCCTTAGGATGGCATGAAGTATTCCTTGGATAAGAAGAATCTCTGTAGATGTTTTATTTTGGCATTTAACTAATGTGCTTTCTCTCAAGCAGATTTTGGTATCCCTATTGTTAAAATGCATGTTTTCTTGCTGCTTGATTTGTTCAATTCCAAATTTCATTATTGGCACTGTGTTTTTACTTACTGAAATTAGTTTTGGCTTTGCAATACAGGGAAGTGATGTCATGCCTTTTCGACATTATCAGGTCCATAGTCCCTTCAAGATTACACTTGGCACTAAAGGGTACTGCATTTCATGAATATATTTCTTCATTGGGATGCATTTCAAGATCAGAAGCTTGCCGCTTATCTGTAGGCATGGGCTCGGCAAAAGGACGGAGGTATACAAAACTTTTAGTTCAGATTACTTTCTTGCAAATATTAGTACCTCAGTATCCATTCACAACACATTCCTTGCAGTAAATTTGTTTGGTTACAAATTGTTTTTTTTTTTTCTCTTTTTGATATAGGACACTAGGTGCTCGGCATTACTTGAGTAGAGGTGCTTTAATGTTATCTCCTGAACATATTTCATTGTTGTGTCAATGCAACTTCAATGGAGAGTTATCATCCAACAGTTGATGCTAGTCAGAATCATGATCGAAGATACTTAACAAAATGAACATGGTAAGCTTGTAAGTCAGCGTAGTGTCCTTGGCATGAACTGTTGCTATGGATATTTAAATGGATCAGGAAAGTTAAAAACTGAACTGCCAACAAAAACAGAATCATTTAGCAGATATTTATTGTTGGATGATACTAGTATTTATTGGGAAATAAATGTCTGGAACAGCGATCATTTTTGGCCTGCCTTAGGTCTTACTAATATGCCTCAACATGTGAATGTAGGTGGAGTAGATATCCTTGTTCTTGGGTGTGATTACATCCGTTCTAATTGTAAAGCGTATATTCATAACTGTTGTAGTGATATGGTGATAATATTAAGCAACGTGGAGTCATGTTTAAATGAAACATACATTGCAATTTTTTATTCAGTAGCCATCTTGATAGAGAAAACCTCGTCCTTCACATGTTCGCTGTCCTGAAACTTGTTGAAGTGAATTTCCTCTTATGCGTTAGTTGGCAGTAAACCTGGCAATCTGTATATTTGTTTCATGTTATAATTGTATTTAAAGTGTTACGTATCTTTATAAATTTTGACACGTTATAATTTTTATTATATAAATTTTAACACGTTCGCATATTCATATCACATTTGTGGTTTTTGTTTTATCTTGTCGTATTTGTTCATGTTTTAATTATTTTCATGTTTCATATTTATGTTATGTAATCGTGTCATATCCAAAATTATTAGGTCTAATTGTTACTTTAGACATTCTAAAGCGTAAGACTAACCCTAGGTGGTCATGTGAGGGAAGATATATATATATATATATATATATATGTTCACAAATTGGTTATGGAAATTTTTTATGTTTGGATATGTATGCCTTCAGAATGACATTAGAAGCCGAGACTGTCTTGAATCCTAAACCTTAACTGGTAGGTTCTGCTCGCGTAGGATGATAATTGTGTAGTTCTATTTTTACTGGCATTTAGTCCCTCTTACACTAGGGTTTTTAATTTTTTACAAGAATTTTAATTAATTAATAGTAAAAATTAATTTTAAATTAAATTTTATTAAGTTACAATTATTTATTGGAATTTTTTTATTTTTATTCTAATAATATTAATAGAATATTGTATTCTATTAATTTTAAAATCAAATTTACGATAATTATTGTGGTTCAAATATTGATCTTAAATTAATTTGTAAGTTTACATGTAAACCAATTACATTTTTTTTTCTTTTGGTGCAAGTGAAAAGCAGAAAGAAAACAAATTCCTAGTAAAAGCTACTCCCGTTGCATCTGCAACTATTAAAGAGGCCATTGTAAATGGAGGGTGTCCTCAAATCTGTAAGCCATCATCTTCCCTTACTCCCACCTTGGCCAGCAAGTCAGCACGAGAATTACCTTGGGGTGTGCTCTAGAATCAAGTCCCAATCAGCTGTCAGGGCTTCTTCACTCTGTAGATGATGCTAGCATACTAGTGGAACATGGGCATTTCCTGAGTGACCAAAGATAAAGCATGTTGCGAGTCACAGTGATAAATTAGTTTCTTATTTCATGATCCCAAGCTAATCGTAGGCCATAATGCAAGGCCATAAGCTCGGCGTGGAGGCTGTTTGTGAGGCTAACAGAACTTGAAAAACGCATTTGCCATTTGACATCCTCGTTGTGCAGCAGTCCAAATCCAGCCCTTCTTGGGTTCCGGAGGCCAGTACCATCCACATTTAGTTTATGGAAGTCATGCACTGTGCATTCTGGTTTAGTGGAAGTCCTAGGGTGAAATCCATAAGCATTGCGAATATCTTCCTCAGTCTGGAGAATTTTCTTCTTCACCTCAAAATCTATCCATCGCTCATTAGTTAGCACCTCTGCATTTCTCATGCACCAAATCCACCGAACAGTTGATAGGAACTTAAGGGCAGAACTGCCCTTGCTGTACTGATAAACCAATCCCTTTGACCAAGCGAAAGGAATTTTGTATCTCTAGCAAATCCAATCGGTCCCAGATGCACCAAGCTTTTGGGCATTCTCGAAGGCAATGGATAGTGTCTTCAGAAGGGCAGAAACATCTCGAACATGTTGGATCGAGGGTCATTCTCGTGGCTCGCATACTCCTAGTTGGTAAAGCATCGTAGCAGATCAACCAATCGGGAGCGAATATTTTTTCGTGCAGGAACTTTCCAAATCCAGCTCCAGTTTCCTTGGAATGGGGCTCCACTTTCCTAGAGGAAAAGCTAGTTATAAGCGAATTTGGGCGAGTAAACTCTTGAGGTTTGCCCATGTCAAAACATCAAGAATGTGACAATCATCGGCTACAAGGGTAACTCGAATAGCCGGGGTGGGGGAGTTGGGAACTATAGAAGTATATCCAGGTGTCATGCATGTCCATATTGGATGTCCCCAACTCGTAAATCAGTGTCAAGGATGTTCACGCAAGGAACATGTGTGCATATAGTGTGTTAAATTTTACGTAGTCCGCGTGATAATTAAGTAAACTGAGATTAATAATTTTAATTAATATTAAGATGATATCATCTAATAAATCATATTCAAATTAAAATTCTAGTAATAACAGTTTTCTAGTATAGGTCCTTAGGTTAGTTTATATAAATTATTTGTATGTACATCATCATAAGATAATTTTATTAACCAAAAAAATAGATTAGAAGATTTATATTGAGTGTTCATCCTCGTGTACTTGAAGCGAGGTTGCGTTCTTGATCAAGAGTGGGTAAAGTTACATTTTTAATTAAATCTTTCATGTAGTATTAGTGCCAGGTTCTCTAACTATTTTGTTTAGATAATATTAACATGCATTATTTTAAAAATATTTATCAAGCATCTATTTACAAAGAATCAAATATAAATTAAGTGGCTAAATATTTAGCTGATTGAAAGCGTGAGAAATAAAATATATATATATATATATATATTACGAATGTCTCATTTTTTTTTACCTTTATCCATGGCTTCGAAATATATTGTTACTAATCATGTCTGGTGCGTTTAATGGCAATAAAAAAAAAATTCATGGAATTCGAGAGGAGCTACGCAACAAATCTGGCTATGATTAGTTGACCTTAGTGGATGAAGCATTTGGGCTAGGTGCCCAGTTTAATACCCACACGTGTCGGATGGTGCGACGCATGCAACTAGATACGAAATCCATTGTGACTTTGGTTTGTTTCGTTTGATCAATTGTTATTAATGATGTTCGTCGTAATTTTTTAACTAAATTGACGCATGAGTTACGAAATTTTAGTTTAAAATCATATGTCTGGGTCTTTAATTGCATGATATATCACATGAAGCTAGAAATTTGATTAAAAAAATTGCATTAGACCCGAAGTACGGCATTAGTATCTATTGCTCATGGCAGGTTCCATGATATATTAAATGATAATATATATATATAATCTTAAAATTATGGATTATATATGCAAAGTCTAGTCAAGGCTTTGGTGTCGCAAAAGTTGCTTGCCGCTCGTGGAGAATTATCCTTTAGCTGTTTGGATTCAGTTTTTCAGACACGCTCAATTTTATTTTTGATTTTTATGTTATTTTTATGAAATTATATGAATTTATGAAATGTTTATTATTTTTAATTGAAAAATAAATATATTTATGTATAAAAAATTTAAAATTTTATTTCATGATAAAATATATTTACATATTAAGAATATTTTGACAATATATATTCTCCTATAAAGAATCTAAAAAATCCATACCCTTTACCTAAATATAAGCGCATATATGTATTATAAAGTTCGCTATTTAAATTACAATATAAATGTATACATATGTATTTTAATAAATATATTATAATCTTATGCAAATATTTATATGACTTAAGGATGCCTGTCTTATGTTATGACATGTTTTTAAAATTAGTCATAGCATTACAATTAGAAATTTTATTGTAATATGTAAATTTTTATTACTTAAAGAATTGATGTTATTCTTAATGATCTAAATCACTAGCTTGGTATTAGCTAAAGCATTTTGAGTAAAAGATTTAGATAGATTGGTAGTTATTTAAAATAAATTTTTTTTTAAATAGCTACATACCGTAAATAACATCAATAAAGTTTTATGCTATAAATTTATTTGATATATATTTGAGTTATTAAATCATGCATGTAATTATTTGTGGCATACATATTTTATGTCATTATAAAGAATCTAAATAAGAATATAAATCAATTGCTTGAGAATAGCCATAATATCTTAAGTTAATTGATTTAGTTAAATTAGTAAAGTTAATTGATTTAGTTAAATTACATAAAATTTTCTTTAAATAATTACATATGGAGGATGATATTAATATGTAATTATTTATGATATAATTGTAATAAGTTAGCAATATTTTATATTATATTTCAATGCAATTATTAATATACAATAATCTATACTTATTAAAGATGTCATAAGTTCTAAATCACTAGCTTAAAATGAGCCACATCATCTTAAGTTGGTTAATATAGATGACAATTAATTGTTATTTAAAATAAGATTTCTTTTAAATAACTACACAAGAAAAATGGCATGATAAAGAATCATTTTTTATATGCAATAAGGTTCATGTAAACATATCAGATGTTATTACTAAGTTCTAAATCATTAGCCTAAGAGTAGCCATCGCATCTTGAGTTAATTGATTTAGATAAAATAGTAGTCATTTAAAAACTACATAAAGAAAATGACATAAATAAAGTGTTAGACCATGAAATTAGTTATTTAGCCTCACAGAACAATAATTAATTTTGTAAAATGGTTGAAGAATAAAACAATATAACATTAAAGTTAAATTTTCCTAAGCCCATGAGTATGGATTACTTAATTTTGGTGTTTTAAAGTTATTGTTTTATCATTAAAATTGTATAAATTCATATGTCTGATGTATCTCCACCCACAGGAAGGTTTGAATTTACATTTGAATATAAAATATTTTGTTCAATTAAAGTATAGTTCCTTGCATTTTGCAGCAATTTCTATTATTACGATTAATAAAGCTGCAATTGAATGCTATCAGGTGATAAAAATTACTCTAATGAAGGAGTTTATTAAGCTATTTTGGGTATAATAATCTTGACTTAACATTTTGGGTGGACAACTTGTCCTTAACGAATAAAATGTGCAAAAGAAAAATAAATTTCGATGTACATCTGGAGTAATCTAACAGTTTAAATATGATGTACATCAAATCCTTTATTAATAAATCAAATTAGGATTTCATCCTCAATTGTTATAAGGTCAAAGATTATTACAAAGCCACTAAAGATCAGACTGTTAAATCTGATAAGGTTCTGGCTATAACCTTGATATGGAAACTTTCAGGTTATGCATAAGCGCATATGGATTTTAAGAGACATTATTGCTCGACTTAAATCTTTAGAATAGAGTTTTCAAGTAAATTTCTTATCACTTTCATGTTTAAATTTTTCCTAAAGAGTATGGGCATTAGGAACACAGATAAAGAAAATAGTCTATCAATGAACTCTAAGTTATATGTGTTCAAGAGAAAATGAGATTAAAGAATGAGAAACTAAATTCAGTTAGCTTAATGACTCAAGATAAAAAGTGATAAGTAAGCAAATTTGTTATATAGCTGAAAAAGGAAAATGCCAAGAAAAAAAATGGCATCAAGTCTTTCATTTTATTTTAAATGAGAAAACTAATGAAAGATTACTTAAAGTATAAAAGGGATGTAAAAATAAAGATAAACTCATTTTTGTATGAATCTCTTATGGTGATGTTCCTAATAATACATGGTCGTTGGACTTATATTTAATAAATTATATTTCTATAACCATTAAGGTTTCATAAAGCCAAGGAAACCAAGGGAAAGTAAGAGGAACATCTATTGCTATAAAAATCACTAAAGACTATCGGGATCATTTTTTAAATCAAGATTTGTTTTAAACCTTAAAAAAAGGGTTTTATTTTTCATTTTGGAAATTTTTTTAGTTAAAAAGAGTTTTGAATTTAAATTTTAAATTCTGTTGTTAACCAGGATCCTAATTATGACAATAAGTTTGTTAACTATTTATATGATTTTTGGTGGTAAAGATGTGCTATAGATAAAACTCCTTCAAAGTTGTGGTATAAAAATGATGTCACATCTTTATATAGAAATTTAGGAGAATTGAGAATGATGGAGTTTTTGAAACTCTTGAATTTGACACTTAAATTAGTTGCATTGAGGAAAAATCAAACTAACAAGTCTACAAAAGGAAGCTAAAGAAAGCATTGTAATATTTAGAGATCATACATCCTCTCTCGAGTTTATGGATCGATGTATTAAAACTATTGTTGATGTCTTTATTAAAGTTTCAACTAAATTGTTTTCTAAAACGTCTTTAGAATTATGGAATAGTTGGAATCCGATTAAGACATTCATAAACTTGGGTTGTCCAATTAAATCCAAGAATAGTGTTAGCTTTAATGGAGAGATTGAAGCAAAAGGGATTGAATTGGTTCTATAAAAACTTTGTAAATTTAAAATTTTAAAATAAGATAAGGAAGAGACAAAAATCAACAATGGATGTATAGAGGTTCAATCCTTTAATTTGGCACTTACGTCCTCTTTTCTTGGTACTTTCTTACCAAGGTGATTCTCACAATTCACTAAGGAATTTTTTACCTTTAAGGCTAAGGTATAACCTTACACAACTATCTTTTAAGGCTTAGATAGAACCTTTCAAATACTTTGAGAATTATATCCCAAACTCTTAAATATTTTCACTCACTTTTACACAACCCCTTTTGTGAAATGAAAGAAGTATTTTGCAAACTAATTAAACCTCTAGTAGGTAGATGTTTGCTAGAATTTAAGTACAAGAAGAATGAGATGCAAATAGACTTAAAGAGTATGAATTGATACAAGTAGAAAATAATGAATTTGATGATTTTAAGCTTTTGTTGTTCAATGATTCAATGAAATTTGTATCTCGACCTCTTCAACTATTTGGAACCTCCATTTATTGCTGTAAATTGATTCATAGACGTTGGGCATTTAATGTGATGGTTGGAGAGCCGTTGTAGCCTTCATAAATGCTGATTTTGTTCAATCCCGCGCTATAGTATTGATACAATACTAATAGTATCGATACATAGTTCAAAAAAGTGACTATTACAACTTGTTGTATCAATATTAGGGTCTGAGTATCAATACTAAGCAAACTGTGTCAATACATATGAGGGTTTCAACCAAACCAAGGGTACTGCCAAACCTTGTATCGATACTCATAGAGAGAGTATCGATACTAAATAGCCAGTATTGATACATTTAAGGGTTTCATACAAGCCTTGGCTACTGTCAAGCCCTGTATTGATACTCATGGAGTGAGTATCGATACTAAGCAACCTGTATCGATATATATTCATTGTATCGATACATTAGAAGGTTTTATGTATTGTATCGATACATGTGTTCTTTATATTGATACTAACCTTTAAAACTTGTTTGTAAAATCATTTTTGTTGACTCAAACATATCTGAATAATTACAAACTTAGTATTTTTAAGGATGCTTGTCAATTTAAACACAAATATGAAGTTGAGTATTAATTTAACTTAAGTTTGTTTGTTATATCAAAACCAAAATCAAGGTTAACAATCTCCCCCTTTTTGATATTACAAAACTTAAGACAAATTTGCTTGTGTTTGAGTTTAATGAAGAAATAACTCCCCTTCAATAAGGTAAAAATTTATTTTAAAAAGTGAAAGAAATGACTCCCCTTCAATAAATTCCCCAAGATTAGTTATTAAGCTTAAGAAACTAAGTTTAAGTTTAACATGTAATTCGGGTTCCAACATATGCATAATCAATTCATAATTCATGTTTCAACATATGCATAATCAATTTATGAAAAGCAACATATTGCAAATTTAAGGTCTTTCTCCCTTTTTTTGTTATATCAAAATAGAATTCAAGGATAAAAAAGCATAACTAGGATAAATTAAGCAAGTAAAATATGTTCAAGACAATGCAAAACATAAAGTAGCATGGAAGTCTAAAATCGTGAAAGCCGATAAGTAAAGAGAAATCCTAATGATCTTAAAATAATATCATAAAGACATAAGCCTAAATTGACTAGACTTCATCGGTTGGAGGATCCTTGGCGGTTGGAGGAGTAAGTGAAGGCGCACGAGGAAAAGTAGCGGAGAAAGCATGGAATTGCTCAGTTAAAGCTCGGTGACTTTGTTCAAGAGCAAAGAGATGAGCATTGATGGTGTCGAAACGTCCCTCCCATGCATCAAAATGACCCATAATAGATGTGAACATCATGGGAATATCCATGGGTGTAGGAGCCGGAGGTGGAGCAAGCTCATCATGCTCCATTTCATCATGATCGTCGGGAGTGGGAGCACCTAGTTGCTCAAGTGGCAGCTGTCGATGAGCTTTTGGAAAAAAGTCGCAACCTTAAATTTCATATCTGACAAGTCCCATAGATTTACGACCGATGTAGCGATATATGGTTACCATAATACCAGGGTCACATGAACGATCGAGACCTTGAGTTTCGAAGTAGTAACTCAAGGCCATGCCATGGAGAAGACTATGATAACCACGTACGCATAGCATGAGGTCGGCAAATATGAAGTAGGCTAAATTTGGACGAGTGCCAGATTGAATCATATGCAGCCACCAATAATCCATGTCGCTAATCAAAGTATGTTTGGTTTCGTATAGACAGAGCACATGTGAAATGATAAGATGGAGTCAGTGATCAACTGGAAGAAGGAACATGGCTTTGTTATAGGGGGTGCATAATGTAGCGGGACTCGAGCCGTCATTAATGATACCTTCATTTGAAAAACTGAAGGCAGAGGCGAGAGAAGCCGTGTTGACTAAGAGATCTTGTCCCAAAAGATAGGATCGAATAGCAATGACATTATCGTAGCCATCAATAATGAGAGATGCATTGCTAAAAAAGGCATGGACAAGATTTTCATGCACCAGAACATTTAAGGAGAGGATTTTGGTCCATTCGAAGGTTTCAAAGGTTTAAAGGTAGGGATAGTTAATGGATCGTAGAAATCAAAAGTCGATAAAATGACCTTGTTGGATGGGCATCCGGGCATAAATGGTGGTGAAACGCTCTTAAGCCCGTGTGTCACAAAAGCACAAGTCAAAGAAGGATTGATTTTGGGCCAGAAGTGGTTGACAAGCGGAAGAGGTGGAAGCATGGGTTACGGGACCTTGACGGAGTGCTGTTTGTTTGGTTTTGGGAGCCATGGTATGTGTGAGGACTTTTGTCGAATAGGTAGTGAGGGAATAGGTTGAGTGGGTAAAAGGGTGTTTGAGGAGTTTTATCGAACAGGTAATGGGCACTAAAATTGGGTTGCAATTGGTGTGATGTAAGGAGTGGATCTGGAATCAATCGCATAAACAATGGTGGGGAACGGCTTAGGAATAAAACAGAGTTGATTTTTTAAAAGAAATTTAGACGAAAAGGATTAATTTAGAGAGAGAAGTGGTGAGGGTTAAAGTGATAGGAAGTGTCAAAATCTTGATGGTTTGGATGGTAATGAGTGATTTTTGAAAAGGTTTTGGGTAATGGGATAAAGGAATTTGGTTAATGGATTAATCGATTTTAAAAAGAAACTGAAGATGATGAGATTTGATAATTGAAGGATGGAGTGAGAGAGAGTGTGAGTGTGTATGAGCAGTTTTATTTCAAATGGAAAAAAATCGCACGGGGGGATTCTAAATGAACAATGAGTATAATATAGAAGAAGTAGTATCGATACAAAGAACATTTCTGGGTTTTGAATCGATACAAGGAACTTGGTCTTGAGACTTATGTTAGGTATATTAGCTTTGAATTAATCTTAGTTTTGATATAACTAAAACTTAAGCTTAATTAGCTTGTGTTTAAATATTTTCA
>JBBYHO010213950.1:20709-35105 GCA_038382025.1 Adansonia gregorii | reverse complement strand
TAAACATAAGCTAATTAAGCTTAAGTTTTAGTTATATCAAAACTAAGATTAATTCAAAGCTAATATAGCTAACAAAAATCATTTTGAACACATTTGGTATCAAAAAATTACAAATAATACCTTTCTAAAAAGGGAACTTCACGACCTATTTAGGAAAAATGTTGGAAGGATTTGGAAATATCATTTAGTGGGCCTAAAGGCCTAACCTGAATGCATTTTGTTAATTCTAGTAATTTCAGATAGTCTAGGTTTAAAAAATCATAACTTTTTCATCTGAACTGACTTGGGGTGAACAATACCTCATTTTAAAGATATTTTGACATAATTTCAAAGAAAAATATTATAAAATTCATGAAAAATTGTTTGGGATTTTAAAGTGATTTTTCAATTTGTCACGGTGATGTTGCCGTAGGGGATAAGGCAAAACAGGGGATATTTCTTATTTTATCTATGTTTACGGGTCCAAACTCTTATCATCGACATTTAAACATCCATGACTGAAGGGAAATAGTGACATGAGCGTTGCAAACTCATTTGCGTGGTTTCGGAGTAATTTGGGATGATGAAATAGTCCGTTGATCATATCACTAAAGGTTTTAACTCAAAAACAAGGCATGAACTTTTAGGGAACAAGTGCAAGGCCATTTTCCTTGGAAAATTAGATGTTTTGAGGTTGTTTAACCAAGATTCTAGATTTGAAAAACTTAATTTTCCCCAAGATTTTTGTTAATTTTAAGGAAAATGCTAGGTCAATGCTAATCCTTATTAGTTGAGGTTAACATGCCTGACTTAGGGAGGTTTTGAAAATCAATTTTTAACAATCATCAAACATGCATTTAAACAAGGAGAAAACAATGAACATATAAGGGAATAGCATATAACATGAATGGAGATGCTAACTTTACCAATGGTCTTGACAAAGAAAATGTTATGTACATATCTCATGAAGCGAAGCATGCCAAAAATGATAATGATTCATGACCAAAGGCAAGTTAATGTATAAACATGCTTGAAACATGCTAGGCTAAGGATTTGTGCATGAATTGATGATAACAAGATGCATGGATATGGCCTGAAATGCATGGATATGGTATAAAATGCATGAGCAAGAGCTATCAAAATAATAAGGATGAAATAAGGCATTTTGCACATAAAAGCAGCATTAAGACATCCAAATCCTAAACTACCACAACCAAAAGTCACAATAATGCATGAGAATCGTAAGAGGGTGATGAAAACATGGAGAGCTCACTAAAATATGAAAATGCTAAGAAACAAAAAATAAAAGTGATAAATAAGAAGTTATACCAATAAAACTTTAATTTTTGGCCAAATAGTTGGAGCAATATAGATGGCTTGAATTTCTCTTTTTTCCTTGTTGTTAATAAGTAAGAAAAAGAGAAAAATAATGGGGTTTGGGTTCTCATATAGATAAAGGTGATTTTCAAAATATGTATTGGTTAAAAATGAATATTTTAGGGCTATTTTCGAGTGCTTAATGAAGAGTTACGAGATTTGGTTTTTTGACCCATGAATATGTTTTGGAAGCTAAAAATGAGTCGGAATCTCTAAAACTCAGTTGAGATATAAGTGGTCTATTTATACCAGCATTTTGGAGCCAAATTAAAGGTGTTTTTGGTCATTTTTCAAGAGGGACAAAGTGATGTCAGCTTGATGGCTATAGAGTGGCTATAGGAAGCAACTTGCTGCCAATGTGATGGACATATGGCTGGTCCAAATGCTAAAATGATTTTCCAACAAATAAGGTGGCTAATAGTGATCTTGGTCAACAAACTAGGGAGGAGTAGGGTGATCATGTAACATTGACCTTTTTTATCTAATTTAGACATCAAAAAAATGTTTTGATTGATTTAAAGTCTAAATTCATAATTTGATATGGGTTTTGATCTTGTCTGATGCAAAAAAATGAGCTAAAATTAAGTTTTTGATCAATGGTGGATGAGTAAAAAATACCCAGATCATGGAAAATGGCCTGTATGTATCAATACATTGCAGAATGTATCGATACATTTGGTCCAAAAACCTTGAGCGTATCGATACAATGAACATTATATTGATACAATGATATTGTATCGATACTATGAAGCATTGTATCGATTCAATGCTTTATTGTATCGATACATGTTGATATGCATCGATACATTTCTTTACAGAATACACGTTTTGGTCTTAGCATGGCCTAGTATCAATACATGAGCTCTTGTATCGATAGTATTGATACAAATAGGGATATTTCAAATTTTAGATCATTGGAGCATTGTATCAATACATGAGAACCATAAATCGATACATTCAAGCAAACTTGTGAATTTTCTCATATCTTTTGTCCCTAAACACCTTAAACTACGTACTTGGATGCCATATTTTTACATTTATCTTTGATGTGATCCATAGGCCTTATTGACCTCCTCAAAAATACTTTTTCACCAGGTGACACGCCTCCTCTCACATCCATGCCCTAGGTTGCTAAAAAAATAAGCCCGAACAAAATAAGGTGTCTACAATTGCCCCTTTTTGACATTGTTAAAAATCAAGAACAAGGCAAAGACAAATAGACACTATTTTGTTTGAGATGGAATGACACTCCCTAGAATGCCTGTAAAGAAATAAATTGTAATTAATACTTCCCTGTGATAAATGTACTATATTAGCAGCGATCCTGATAAGGTTTAAGTGAATTTTGTAGTGTTTGTCCCCTACTAGGGTGTTAAGTTTTCTAAGGCTTGACTGCCTTAAGCAGGTGCAGAATAATATGGATTTTTTATGTAGGTGTCATTGGCTTGTGCAGACTTTGACTTAATTTAGGTGCCACTGACTTGTAGGCTTTAAAAATGTGCCACTGACTTATGGGCTTTTGTAAAGATACAACTAATTTGTAGGCTTTAAAGAGGTGCCACTAACTTGTAGGCTTCAAAAAGGGTGCCACTGACTTATAGGTTTTAAAAAGGGTACCACTGACTTGTGGGCTTTGAAAAGGGTACCACTAACTTATGGGCTTTTAGAAAGGGGTGCCACTAACTGATTGGCTTTTGGAAATGTGCCACTAACTTGTGGGCTTTGAAAAGGTGCCACTGACTTGTGGGCTTTAAAGAAGTGCCACAACTTATGGGCTTTGGAAAGGGTGCCATTGACTTATAGGCTTTTAGAAAAAGGTCTCACTGACTTATGGGCTTTTAGAAAGGTGCCATTAACTTATGGGCTTTAAAGAGGTGCCACTGACTTGTGGGCTTTGAAGAAGGTACCACTAACTCGTAGGCATTGAAAAAGTTTTGACAACATTTTTTTTAACTTTTAATACAAGTTTTTCTTAACAAAAATTTCTCAATGAAAGGGTTTTGACACAAGTTCTTGACACAATTCTTGACAAAGCTTCTGACAAATGTTCTTGACAAAAGTTTTTAATGATAGTTTTTGGACAACAATTTTTTAACACTAGCATTTTACAGTAGTTTCTTAATAAAAAGGGTTTTGACATGAGGTGATGAGAAGAAAAAAAACCTTACCTAAATGACACTTAGTTTGCGAAGCTTAGAGTACTTACCAAGAATTCTTTAAAGGTTCAGTAAACCTGGCTTGAAGTGATATTGTAAAAATCATGATGTGTGATGGTAATGTGAATGCATGATGTCGAATGCTATTGCGATTGCACAATATGAAGTCTAATACAGGAGATAGCTATAGTTTTTCTCATACATCATTTAGACTCTCATAGGGACTGCGATTCATCTTTGTTGCAACTATGGATGGGAAGTTTCTTAATCCTGCTGAGGATTATAGGTTGTCCCGACTCCACTAGGGATATGACAAAAAATCTATTCAAGAATTTGGATGATTGCATTTCTTTATTCGGGGGGCTCAACCATTTTCTTGACAATTGGAGGGCATTGTCAATTATTTGGAAACTTTTTGACTGATTAGGTTAACGTTTCTAGTTTTGATAGGATTCTGATATAGGTCAATTTTTTGTTAGCTTAAAATGGTTTTTTCTTGAGATGTGGCTTATAGAAGCAAGAAATGGCTTGTTGTATGGTCATGCGGAGTAGGTGTCTAGATGTAAAAAGTAACGATCAAGGCACGAGTAGAGTTCCCTATGCTTTTTTTTTCTTTTTAATGTAATATTGACATGTCCTAATGCATATTTCAGTTGATTATCAAAAATGATCAGTTAAATGATAAGTGCAATGTGAATTGTAAAAGAGTTAAAAAAATAAGGTAATATTTATTCATGACAACAAAGAGATACAACTTGGTATACTATTTAACAAACAAGTGATTCGGTGGTAAGAAGTATGATCTTTTAGGTGGAAGATGCCCCTGACGATCATAACATGAATGTTCTTTAGGTGCTTTCTAGGATCTTTCTCGAATAATGAACATGACTAGCATAAGCTAAACTTCGAAAGATCCCTAGGATTGCTTTGCTTTGTTCTATAAGTGATCTCAGTCTATGCCCCATCAATATTGATCTTCTCAAGTAGCCCTTGTGAGTTTTTAACGATAGTCAGCTTGGTTACCCAAATTCTCTTTTTATATTGTCATCTAGACCCTTTTTTTGTTTTATTCTTTTTATTCATTTTTTATTGTTTTTATTTTTTTTTGAATGATGCCTTTTCAAGTTTTTGCCCTCTACGTGTAATATTTTTTAGTAAAATCTGAGTTGATTGGGTTAGGCAAGGCATTGTCGTCCATTTTTGACAAGTTTAGGCCCCCTAGAGAAGGCTTGCTTCATGACATATAGTCTTTCCTAATTAGGGGTCCATTTGCCTCGTGCGTCCTTATGAATTAAGAGGATCTTCTTTAATACCAATTTGCTTGGGTGAAATTTTCGTGGGCATATCTTTTTGTTATGGGCTCAGATCATCCGCCTTTGATGCATTTGACCATGGCAGATGGTTTTTATACATTTTTTCCTCGATGGGGTTGAGCTAGTCATATATGTTCTTAACCCATTCATCCTCTTCAAGTTTGGTTTCCATCAAGACTTTGAGAGAAAGGATCTCTTCTTCGATAAGCAATACAACTTCTATCCCATAGACAAGGGAGAATGAGGTAGCACTCATGGAAGTGCAAACTAAGGTCCGATAGGCATGAAGTGCAAAGGATAGCTTCTCATGCTAGTCTTTGTAAGTCTTGGTCATCTTCATAACTATTCTTATGATGTTTTTATTGGCTGCCTCGACTGCCCTGTTCATCTTTGGGTGATATGGGACAGAATTATGATGCTGGATCTTGAACTGTAAGCAGACCGCTTTATCATTTTATTGTTTAAGTTGCTTGCATTCTCTATCATGATTTGGTTTCGGAGGCCATATCTATAAATGATGTCCTACTTGACAAAACTACAGACAGTCGATCTAGTGACATGAGCATATGAGGTAGCCTTTACCCATTTAGTGAAATAGTTGATTCATATCAAGATAAAATGATGCCCATTATAAGCTTTAGGGGTGATCAGCCTGATCACATCCATGCCCCACATGGAGAAAAGCCACAGAGTTGTCATGACATAAATTGGTGCTGGAGGGACATTATAAGTGAATTGACACTTATGGCATTTTCGGGCGTAATTAATGCAGTCTCTCTCGAGGTTCAACTAATAATAACTCGCTCTTATAATTTGCTTGGCCATCCGATGTCTATCAGCATGTGTGCCATAAATCTCTTCATGAGCTTCTTCTAGGATCCTTTTGGCTTTAGAAGTGTTGACATATCTAAGCAATACTTGATTATGGCTTCTTTTGTATAAGATTTTTCCATCGAGAACAAATCACATAGCTAGCCTTTTGATAGTCCTTTTGTCAGTCTCGGTTGTATGTTTGGGATATTACTGATCCTTGAACTAACAAAGGATGTCATAGTACCATGCTAGGCCATTCTTCTTCTTTTTTTGATGCTATGATAATAAATCAGAGTTGTGTAAATGCTCATCTGGATAGGAGCAACATCCAACTCTTGCTTGACTTTAAACATGGATAACAAGGTAGCCAAAGCATCAGCTATTTGGTTCTCTTCTCGAGATAAGTGTCAAAAACTAATATCATTAAATTTTTTCTTAAGCTTTGCTATCAACTTCCCATATTGCATCAGCTTAGCATCGCGAGTTTGCCATTCCCCTTTCGATTGGTAAATGACTAGGGTGGAATCACCAAACACCTGCAATGTCCTAACATTTCTCAATGGCTGCTTGAAGCCCCATGACACAAGCTTCATCTTCTATGATATTGTTTGTGTAATTGAAGTTTAGCCTTGCTATGAATGGGTGATGACTCCTATCGAGTGACATAAAATTTACCCTAATTTATGTTCTAGAACGTTTGATGCTTCATCCAAATACATCTTGCAGGATTAATCTTGGTTGGAGGCATCTTCATCTTAGAAATGCAATTAGATCTGTATTTGAGAAGTTAAAATTTAAGGGTTCATAGTCATATGCTACTCGACTTGCTAAAAAGTCAGCTATTGCACTACCTTAGTAAAGGATTAAAGGTTAACTTGGCATCGATAGTGCCAACACTGATAGGCTTGATAGATAATGTTTAATTTTATTAAAGACTTCTTAGCATGCTTGATTCCACTTTCTCGAATTTTGTTTGCGAAGAAGCCAAAAGATGGGGTTGCATTTGTCAGTGAGCTAGGATATAAATCTAGCGATGTAGTTCAGTCTCCCCAAAAAGCTTCTCATTTTCTTTAGGGTTTGAGGTGGTGGCATATCTTGAATGGCTTTGACTTTGTCTGGGTTAATTTTAATCATTTTTTCACTAACTATAAAGCCTAAAAGCTTGCCCAACGTGACTTTAAGGTATATTTGGCAGGATTCAATTTGAGTTGAAATTTTTGTAGCCGTTCAAAAAGTTTTTGAAGGTCTGTGACATGCAAACTTTCTTTCATTGACTTGGCAATCATGTCATCCATGTAGACCTCAATTTCTTTGTGCATCATGTCATGGAGCAGGGCTACCATAACCCGTTGATAGGTTGCCCTAGCATTTTTTTAGTCTAAAAGGCATGACATTATAGCGAAATGTCCTCTATATGGTTATGAAAATTGTTTTCTCCATGTCTTGAAGTGTCATCTTGATCTGGTTACAGCCCGAGAATCCATCCGTAAAAAAGAAAAGGGAATTCTAAGCCATGTTGTCTACTAGAATGTCAATGTAGGGTAGCAAGAAGTTATCCTTGGGACTAGCTCGATTCAGATCCTAATAATCAATGCACATTCGTACTTTGCTATCTTTCTTTGGGACTTGGACTATATTGCCAATGCATCCTGGATACTTGGCTATTTTGATAAACCCCGCATCAAATTGCTTATTGACTTCTTCTTTAATTTTGAGAAGCATTGTCAGCTTTATCCTTATTAACTTTTGTCGAATCAGTTTGCATCTAGGCTTAATAGGAAGCTTGTGGACCACTATATCAGTGTCTAGTCTTGGCATGTCTCGATATGACTGAGCAAATACATCTCGATATTTCTGGAGTAATTCTATCAACTTGAGTCCTAGTTGTTGACTTTATTAAGGTTTTGATTTTAATCTTTTTTTGATCCTCTTCAGTACCTAGATTTATTACTTCTCTTAGGTCTTCATGGGGCATGATCTGCTTCTCGTCTTGCTCAACTAATCATAAGAGGTCTAGTTGTATAGAGCTTTCTTTAAAATTTTCTTCAGCATCAACTTCACTAGAGCAAATTGATTATTCAAAATCGATATTCATAGACCTTTTAGACACATCCATGTCACTCTCGTCAGGACACCTGAAAGAGTAATGAAATATACACTGCAAACATCACACACACAACTCGGGGATTTAGATAAGAACAGAGGCAAAAGAGATTTTGAGACAAAGAGATTGAAAAGTGACGTAGGCACGCAATATGGAATGATATATACAAAAGTTATTTCATCAATAATGTTTGATAAATATGCCCCTTACATAGGACACCTACCTGCCTTTGGGCGAGGGCAGGTAGGTTTTCATTTTTTAACATTACATAAAAGGGACAAGAAAAATGCATGGTTTTCCATCATGACACCGTCATCAAAATCAAGCTTTAATGGAAAGACATAATTTGTATGGCTCGATATCTATCATGTTTGCAGTTGGCTTAGTATGGTTTGGTAAAAGATTGGCAGTAATATTTGGTCCCTACTCATCCGAAACTGTAAAACTTTTAAGTTAATCAGATTTTGCACATTTTCTTTGAAAGATATGTAGTCGTCAATGTCATGCCCTGTGACCCTAGCTGGGTATTCATAATGAGCATTAGGGTTCTACCATTATAGGTATGGCAGCTTTTTTTTGGGACATAGATTAGAGCCACTAAGTAATTTTAGACCAAAGTTTGGTAGAGCTCCTTATAGGTTATAGGGATAGGATCAAAAGGTTATCTTTGCTGATTTGCACCTCGATTGTCAGGGGCATTATTGGTTACTTGATTGGTATTTTAGTAAAGTTGTAGAGGGTAGCTTCATGGTGGGTTAGATGGGATTGCAAAGGATGGGTTATAGGTTATGGCATTAATTGGCTATGGGGGTATTATGATAGGGCGAGAATACAACATCCTTGGGAAATAAGGGTTGGGTGGTTGATGCTGTCTTGGCTGAGACGAGCTAGCATAATTTATGGCATTGGTCTTTTCTTCCTTCTTCTCACCAGCAATAGGCTTCTTACTTGATCCAGTTGTTTCTCCAACAGATATTCTACCACTCTTGCTAAGGGCATCGATAATTTCTTCGGAGAGAACTAAGTCTGTCAATTTCTTGGTGGCATCCATATGAGCTTTTCATAATAAGGAGCACATAAGTATGAATAAAAGTGACTGTCATATCTTTTTCTATAAAGGGAGGTTAGACTAGGGCTACTTTTTCTCTCCATCTTTGGGCATATTACCTGAAACTTTTGGTGGATATCTTCTTAAAATTCATCAAGAAAAATCAATTCGGCACCTAATCTAACACATACTGGTATTGATTTAGAAAGGCTTTAGCCAACTCAGCCCATGATTGGATTTTCATATTGTCTAGGTCGATATACCACCAAGCTGCTGCCTTAATGAGGTTGTGCTGAAAGCAATGGATGAGGAGCTTTTCATCTTTCTTATACCCAGCATCTTTTACAAGTACATGCAAACATGGATGGAAGTGTCGATGGCTCTATTAAAGTTCTTAAACCTTGAGACTTCAAACTTTAGAGGAATGACAAGGTTGGACACTAAAGATGGTGATTGCACGTTAAGAGCTCTGAACTTATCACTCCCTTTAATAGCTTGGAGGTATTTTTCCAGTAGCTAGAATTTGTTCACTTCTTCCATAGTCATGATAGATTTTTGACCTTTTATTTGAATTTGTTCACTTATGGTCAAGGGTTATCAGATCTGCCGATGAGATTCCTGTATTCACCTATTGAGCATCGAGAATGAATTAACCTGTCGCAATGGGATTTAGGTAGTTGACTAGCAAAGCTTAAGCGGTAGGTGTAGGAGCGGGCCACTATTCTTGTTTAGTTTCCCTTTGGTTGACTTCTAGATTATTGCAGGGTGACTTTTAATGTCGAGAGGATCATTCCTCATATTGACAGTGCTGGCTTGCCCTTTTTCTTTCATAAAGGCTGTCATTAGTTCCATAAGTCTTGCAATTTGAGTTTGCATTTTGCTTTATTAAGAGAGCATCTCGTCCTGATTCCTTAACCATTAGCTCAAGTCGCTCAATATAAGCTTCATGATCATTCTCCATGATTTGCTTACAGCATTATGTGTTGTAGCTGTGCGTGATGTAAGGTTCCATGTTCTTGATTGCCTCAAAATCCCTTGTACTTTTATGGCCCAATTCTCATATTATACTTTTATTTAAAAATGTATTTATTGATGCACATATATGATGCAATGATAAGTTAAGATAATGAATGATTGATGCAAGTGTAATGAAAAATGGTAAAATTAAATATGCATATGCATTAGAGACAATTAATTCTTGGAACAACTTCATCAATAAAATCATTCATACGATCACAAAAGGGTTTTTTTCTTTTACAACATGATTATGTCTGAAAATATCTAATGTGATTACATTGTGTAACCACACGATCAAGAAAACCCAAAAGTTGTTGCTCATGATCTCTAATAGGTACGATGTCTCACCTTATGGATCGAGCTACTTCAATCATGTCGTCTGCCTCTTGTTGAGCCATCTGAACTTGTTTAGTGAAGTATTGATGTTGTTCTTGGTAATTTAAATGTGCTTGGTCGATTGTTGCTTTCCAATCTAGTTTGCACTACTCAAGGGCTCGCTTGCCAATCTATTTTGCACTATTCAAAAGCCCTTGTTAGTTCATTGATATAACCTTCATGAACCTAGAGAGACTGTTCTAACTCTTGGATTCTATGAGTGAGGGCTTCATTTTCAACCCTGATGGCTCTCGCATCTTGCATTTGGGCCTTGAGTCTTTGATTCCTTCATTGGTAGGTGAAAGCAAGAGCACGTGCCTTGATGAACTTTTCTTTGCTGGTTTTAACTTCCTCATTTTGCTGATTCAGCTCACAATAAAAAAGTGGCAACTTTCACTTCCCTTCTGACTAATGTCTTGCCAATACGTCGGGACTTGTTAGCTTTTTGGAGTGTCACATAAGCTTTGGTTAGGTTTTAAGATCATCTTTGAAGCTATCCCTTTCTTTAATGACTCGATCCATTTCACCGCTCCTAAAATAGATATCCATATCTAGCTGACCCTTTTCCTCCTTAAGTCAAGAGATTTCTATGGCAAAGGATTCCTTTTCTCACTTGAAGTCCATCCTAAGTAGCTCGATCTCAGAAGGTAATTCCTCTATTAGGATTTGTAGTATCTCGGAGTTGGGTGGTGGCAATGGATCATTAATATGACGAAGTCTCCATTTTTCGTATCAAGGAGTGTTAGGGTTTTCTCTCCAGTATCTTTCTATACAATGGATCTTCTTTTAAGCTTGTAAAGCTAACTGAACTTTCACTTTATGATTGGGCTTTCTATATTCAAAACCCAATATCCTAAGTCTTTGAAGAACGGGATGAATTACTGGCACTAGAACTGATGTAGTACCAATAGAGGAGCATAACTAGTATTTCCCCATAATCCCAAGAGTGGTACACAAATGTAGTCTCCACATTTGTACATAATCGACTTAGGAAAAACCTATAGGGCCTCCACATGATTTCTTCTTTATTGATCCATAATTCCTTGACCCAATGATTTTATGTCTTATCTTGATGACACTTTTCCTTTAATGCAGTAGAAAGAGGATTAATTTTAAAGAAGAAATTTTTCCTGGCTCTCATTTTCCTAACACAAAAATGACCTAGGAGCCATATCTGGAGCAATGGTGCACACCTAATAAACCTTCCTATTCCCGTTCTTTTACAAAAGCTGAGGGTGCAAATGGTTTCAGCGATGATGGTGGAAGCAAGGTTGATGTTGCAACATAGGCGAGAAAAAAAATCTGCGACTACCGCCTCTACATAACCTATATGAAAACGCCCATAGATTGCTAGAGTGTAGACATCTTGAGATCCTTTTTATCAGAAATACTTCCCATGGCCTTTTTCAAGTTGGCCCAAGTGATGCGTTTGCTGTTTCCTTTTACCTTAACGTGACTATTAACACATGCTTCTGTGGCCCTAAATACTTGCCTCAACCTTTTCTTGAATGGAGAAGGCGTTAAAATTTTACAGTAAATTTGATCTGACTTAGCCCTTTCTATGTTGAGCAGAGCTGTGTACTCATCAATGGTAGGGACTAAATCTTATTGGTTGAAGGTGAAACATCGATAGGCCGAATTTCAAAACTATGTCGCTGCTGGCAATAAGCCATTATCCAACTGAAGTCAAAGTAAGAGACCTATATCCTCATACTTTTTAGTGAAGGCTTCTTTCTTGTTGTTATCCCAACTGTCCTAAATGTGCTTTAATTCTTGATAATCATTCTGACAAAAACAGATCTTGACCACTTCATGCATTTCTAAGACGTAGTCAGGCTTTAGAATGTCCCTGTATTAACGTTAGCGACCTTCTGACCATGTTCTAACATTTTCTAAGAACTCGATAGTGGAGATAAGTTGTTGTTCCATAAATGGTGCCCCTTGCTGAACGTCGAACCAAAATAATTGTCCCAAAATGATGGTAGTCATGATAGTTATGATGAGATGATGCATGCACCAAAACATAAACAAAGGGAAAATAAGTTAGTGGAACATACAGAAAACAAATGTAAGGAAATAAAAATTTAAGAACATCAAAACAAAATATTCATAGCATGTCTCAACCAAGGTGGTGAGACGAGAAACGAGTAGTATTTCAACATGCCAGGATGTAATCTGCCCTTCATTAGGTAGCACAATATCTTATTTTGATGGAAAAATAATCGACTAGTAGTAATATTCGTTTATCACCGCTAGTGCAGATATGTGTTAAGCCATGACTTGGATGGCATAATGGCTTACAGCATAAGACATTGCAAACGATGGTTTTTGCTCACCGTCTCTTATTTAGACAAATATTAATCATCGTTTGAGCGACATGATAGCATGCATTGATAAATGATAAAAATGCAGATGTGGGTGACAATTGTACACTCATTATCACCTATGAAATAATGGTAATTGAGAGTAAAAGTTAGGAATGTTTCCTTAAGTGACCCTGTTCTCTGGGTATTCTAGCAGTGTTCTGGTATAATTTGACATGGTTTAGGTTGTAGGGCTCACTATATGAGGTTTAAGTTGATGCCTAAATAGGTATCTGTATTGCTCTTCCATCTAGCAAGGACAATCGAAGAACTCTGATCTAGACCGATTACGGGTTTGGCAGAATGGGTTTAATCTGTTGGATGTATTCCCTATGCAAATGCAAAAGGTTACTCACAAGATACATAGGTAATAGACATTTGGGAAGTTATTGCTATGCCTAGGTGGAGGGTTACTCATGAAGGCGGATAGCTCACTTCGTTCTAATGATTGGGTTATAACCTAGCCATGGAGTTTGGCAGGACTCTAATGCACATGTAAATGCGCGGTGTGTGACGGGGAAATGACCAAACCTTTTTCTTACTTTTATATTACATTTTTATTAAACTGGTGATTATTAAAAAAAAAAAGACAATCATGACAATCATGCCAAACAAAAGATTAGTTGACAAAATGAAAAAAAGATCATAGTTAAATAATGATAAAAGATAAAAAAAAAATGGGAACCTGGCAAGACACGGCTAGTTATTGGCCTAACTCTCTTTATAGTCCCCAACGGAGTCGCCCAGCTATCGTAACGTGCCCCAAGGTGGATCCTCATAGATCCATGGCTGCGTACGACTTAAAATATTTTTTTGACTTGAAAATGTCTTCTTGACTGACACTTTTCTTTTACAATGTATAAGAATGAGAATATACAGATTCTCGACTTGTAATGCAGTGAAGGGGACCATAAGATGAATCGCTCATCTTATTGGTCTCAAATGGCCATCACGAAATGGCCAACGCATGGAGTGGACCATAAGACGAATCGCTCATCTTATTGGTCTCAAATGGCCATCACGAAATGGCCAACGCATGGAGTTGCCATCGATTATTTCAAACTAGGCATGACCGGATGCCTATTGAAACCTATGTTTTGAGTCATAAAACTCAAAGCGTCGATCCCGTGGTCTACGTAGTACAAAGATTCACCATTTGGGTTTGAGAGTTGGTTATGTACAATAAGATATGAACCTCTTTTTGGTGCGCGAAATTGATACCCTACTAACTATGCCTTATCTCATTTTCAATTCTTTTGACCTTAACTCATCACTAATTTGATATAACCCTCTTTCAATGCATGAATTTTATAAAAATAAAAATCCAAGTTTTGATGAAAATATTTGATCTCATACATGCCTTAGAGAGATAAGGAATATAGAGAATTTCAATAAAAATAACCTGCAGATTTTTCTTTGAAAAATGGAATGTTCCACTTCAGGCACTGAAGAGATACCCACGCGGAACATTCCTTTAATTTTATTTGAAATGATTGGAAAACATTAATGCAAATAATCATCACAAAGAAATCATGTTAGTAAGGCAACAAATGAAGTAACGTAAGATGGATCATTGAATGCAATAATAAAAAAAAGGATGGATTATTGGAATTTATCTTGCAATTGGCATCGATTATCTGGGAATAACCGAATCAACAATTTTCAAGATACATCTAGGTTTCTTGATTGAATGAGGTTTGTTTGACACATTCATGGAAATTTGAAAAGGAGAAAAAAATTAATTGTAGTTGAAAGACAAGGTTGGTGTATCCCTGGGTTAGAGTATCCCGTTGGAAGGTTGGGGTTGGAGTATCCTTAAAGTGACATTAAGTAAGACTCTTTAATGAAGTT
>JBBYHO010213950.1:0-11380 GCA_038382025.1 Adansonia gregorii | reverse complement strand
AACTTTTCATGTGGTTTATGCTGATTTTATGCGTATTTTCGCTTGGTAAAAATTATGACATGTATACATATTGATATATATGATGAAAAATATTGTTTTTAGTTAAAATATAATACTGGTTGAAAGATATATGACCTTGTATTTAAATTATTTCTTTATTTTTCTTGATATTTAGTACTATTTAGCAAAGTTAGAAACTTTTAGGGGTCTAAAAATAGTTTTTTTCCAAATTTTTAAAGGCATTAAAAGGTTCATTCCAAGCTTAGCTGAAACTGACCTTGGTGATTTTGTGATGTTTTGATATTTTTAGGTTATTTTGTAACTATAAAAGAATATAGGGACTAAAATGCAAAAAATTATAAAATTTTTCCTAGGCCATATAAGCTTGGTCAATTGCTTGTGGACAACTTTAGAGGTATTTTCATGGTTAGTTTAACATATATGAATGTGTTATACATTTTTTAACATTTGGGGCCATATTGTAATTTTAGAAAATTTAAAGATTCGGTGACAATATTGCAAAATTTTTTCTCCAAGGCTAAGGGCGTTGGGCTGACCCTTTCATGTGATTTATGATGTGCTTGACATGTTGATTTTGTTGTATTCTATGTGTTTTGCTATGTTTATTTCATGTAGGGACCATTTTGTAATTTAAAAAAGTTTAAGGACTTATTTGCAAAATTGCAAAATTTTCCTTCTAAGATCAAAAGTGCTTGGCCGAATTGATATTGTGATCTTTGGTATAATTTTCATAATTTTTTGTGACACATTTTGTGTTTAATTCTGTATTTATTTTTTATAAGGACTGAATTGCAACATTTAAAAACTTTAAAAATCATTAAAAAAATTTTGCATTTTAGGGTTAATTTGATACTTTTGATATTTTGAAAATATTTTTGGCCTTCGTTCCGATCTTTGGAGAGGTCTAGAAATTATTAAAACTTTTCGTATTCTTTTAAGTTTCCGTTAAGGTATGAAATGTAATCTTGAAAAGCTTTAGGACTTATTAGCAATTTTTTCATTTTAGGTCAATTTTGATATTTAAATCACTTATGGAAGATATAAATTTCATTTCAAATTATTTTCAAGTCCTCAAGGTTACCAAGATACTTATTGGTCAAAAGTATACCTTTTGGGTATTTTAGTAACTTTTCTAGAACCAAGTCCTATGTGATCACTAGGATACTTCTATGTTGAAGTGTATAATTGGAATAGGTTTGTTTACTTATGATGTCATCATGCCTTTAAGTTACCAAAATACTTATAGGTCAAAGGAAAATGTTAGGGGTATTTTGGTAATTTATCATAGAATCGAGTCTTTTACTAGAATACTTATATGTTAAAGGTGCATAATAGGGATAGGTCCTTCTTTATAGAGTTGTCAAGTCCTTTAGGCTTACTGAAATACTTTTATGTTAAAAGTAGACCTTAAGGACATTTTAGTAATTTATATTAGAACCAAGTCTTATGTTATCACCGAGATACATGTCAAAAGTGTACAGTATGAATAAGTTTATTTGTTTATGAGGTCTTAAAATCTTTTAGAGTACCAAGATATGTATATGTCAAAGGTACTCTTTAGGGATATTTCATTAATTTATTTTAGAATCGAGCCCTTTAGGGTCACAAGGATACTTTTAGGTCAAAAGTGTACTTTAGAGGATATGTTGGTTAGATAACTAAATTCGAACCTTTAGAGTCATGTTTAGTACATTTCATCTAAATCGAGTCTTACGGTGATTTTTGTTTTTATTATTATTAACAACATCAAATAAAATTGGAATTTTTAAATCAAGGCAATGTCTCCAATGTTAAAATAGTACTTGCAATTTCTCCCATCATATGAGAGAGGTTCTATTGATTATTTTAACAATGAGATATCCTTTTAAAAATAAAAATTAATATTTTTTATGAATTTCAAAAAAATAAAAGTTTTGTTTTCTTCTAGCCCTCGAGCAGGGTACAAAAGATATTTTGATTTCCTAAAACCTTTTGTATTCCTTCAGCCCTCCACCGGGGTACAAAAGATATTTTGATTTCTTAAAACCTTTCATATTCCATTGGCTCTCCAATGGAGTATGAAAGAGAATGATAAAACCCTTTTGTGTTCTGCTGGTTCTCCAAAAGGGTGCAAAATATATTTTGATTTTTAAAAATATTAAAACTCGACTTTCTTATCCAAAATAATAATTTTGTTTCATAAAATTTTATTTTTAAATATGGGAATTGTAATTAAATATTGAATATTGAAATAGAATAAAAATCAAAATTTAAATTAATGGATGATTAATAAGGTACCGATTATCTAGCATCACAAGAAGGTCAATCCTTATGATTGTAATAGACTTTCAGACCCTTTCATATGATTTCTAGTATTTTCATAGATCTTAAAGCTTGTTTTAAGGGTTTCATAACTCTTGAAATTCGCACTTTGGCAGGTGACCAATCTCATCTGGCCAAAATAAGATTGGTGGTGAGTCCAAAATAGATAGTCATTTTATAGCAATTATTTATAGTTAAGTCAAGTGAGCAATTCATCTTGACAACTCAATCTCCAGACATGAAAAATAAAAACTAGTGTTAATAATGATATGGCCCCTAAAAATAATAAAAGTAATGATATAAATATGTAGGAATAAGATGTACATCCACCATTTTAAGTAGGGTTTGTCAAGATTCATACCTTAGCAATGCTACGGCACTTTATAAGCTAAGAACCATGGCCTATGTTACGTGCCTAACAAAGTCCATTTTGACCAAACATAGCTATTTAAGCTATTGAGTTATTCCTAAGAAACTCATTAAAAATTTATTTTTTTTAATGATTTTTGGCTTCTCAAGAATCTATTAGGGCTATCAATTAAAAAATTGAAATTCTACTCCAACAAGCTAAAGGGCTTTAAAAAAGAAAACCACCAATGAAAAAGAACTCTTCCACGATAATTTAGAAATGATCCCAAAACTTTAAAAATTTCATGAAATTAGCAAAAATTTGAATTAAATTCCTAAACATCAATTCCTTTCAAAATAATCTTTCAGAATTTTTGTACCTAACTTTATGAATTAATATGTACCTAAGGCCTTCTAAATTAACCCTTGAGACTTGGTGTTTACTAACATTAGTTTAACACATATTAGTATATTGTATTTGATCATTAAAAGGATGTTATAACTTGATTGTTTGCCTTTCACAGAACTTCTATGGAAAGAACATTCATCTAAATTTGGTCTTGATAAATCTAGACCTTGTTATTCCTATTGTTTCAAATCAAATTTTAGCAATGTCACCCCATTTGTGCCATTGAATTCATTCCCCCATCTCATTCAAAGATGTCTTGAATGGTGGTCATCAATCACAAGAAAGCTTTAACATCATGATGAAGATAGCATATTCATTATCCTTAATATTGGAAAATTCATGGTTGAACTTTTCATTGATTTTGGTCAAGTAAATTCTCTCCTAAGTTAAAATAAGAAAGTAATCTCATCCTGTAAGTACTAGAATTTTGATAAAACATGTACTTCGCATGGCTTCAATGGAAGTTTGTAAATAAGCTTAAGGCAAATACTTATTCAACTACATAAATTATATCTTTAAATGATGAAAACTAATTTGATGTTTGATATTTGATGACTTTTATTAAAAATTGAATAATTCCTAAATTCAAAAAATCAAGATTAGTAGAAGGATTTTGAGGGGCATACATCATATCACTATTTAACTTTCAATAGCAAGCCATTGTAATGAGCCCTATAAAAATAAAACTCAATGGAAATAGGTCTCTAATGGTTCAAAATAAAAATAAAAGAAAATAAAATCTAAAATCTAAAAATTAAAAGAATAGAAGGAATAAACCTTGATTAATTGATAAGAATCCTTGCCACAATCAATACAAGGGTTGGAGGCCACTTTTAGGGACGAGAAACCTAAGAGATAAGTCTTACAAACTCGCCACCAAGAAGACTTCGATAAGAGAAAAGAATTGAAAATAATTATCTACTTTTTTTATCAACTCTAAATGTCCTATAAACAAGCATAAGGTCCTCTATTTATAGTAGAGGATTTGGCCAAAAACCTTTACAAGAAAGGAAAATGAATCCTAAATAGTTAATTAAGGTATTGCTTGTTGATAAAGAAAGTAAAGTAGTCAATGTGATTAATTTCCTTGCAAGCTAAGGAATTAAAACCTTTCTTAAGAAAGACATAAAGCCTTGGGAATTAAGTAATGACCTACACACTAAAAATTTCGTAATTTGCATGCTGCTTGCTTTTTTACTCAAAAAAACTTCTGAAATCTTTAAAGATCTTATTTATCGAGCACATAATACACCAAGTTGACTTTTTTAGCCCTTGATCGTATGATTGGGTGTCTATACTCAAACTCTACTTCCTTTAGGCCTGCTAATTGAGGCTAACCATGACATGGCACATCATCTCGCCTTCGTTGAAAAAGATTTGTCCTCAAATCCATATCATCTCCAATATCTAAGGTGTCTTCTAAGTAAGGAGTACGATATCACTCATTGAACGTAGTACTCATATTGTATTCTTTCTGTAGGCCACACTTGTAAGCATTATCATTTACCTTCTCAAGGATCCTAAAAGGACCATCAGCCTGTAACATTAACTTAGACTTTTTTTGATTAGGGAACCTCTCCTTATGTAGATGAATCCACAAATGATCTCCTAGTTTGAGTAGAACTTACTTTCTCATTTTATTTGCTGATCTTTCATAAGCTTTATTCTTCTTCTCGATCTGTTCTCTAACTTCTTTGTGCATATTCTTCACCATTTGAGCCTTCTTAGCTCTATCTACACAACTCTTTTCACTAATTGGTATTAGTGCACAATCAAAAGGTGTCATTGTGTTGAAACCATAAACCATCTTAAAAGGAGAATGCTTAATGGCACTGTGTACACTATGATTGTAATTAAACTCTACATATGCTAAGCACTTATCCTAATGCTTTAAGTTTGTTCATCACTATCCTAAGCAAAGCTAAAAGTGTTCTATTCATCACTAAGTTTGCCCATCAGTTTATGGATGACAAGTTATGCTAAATAATAACTTGGTTCCAAGCTTCCTCCACAAAGTCTTCCACATATAGCTAAGAAACTTAGCATCATGATAAAAAAAAATGCTCTTAGGAATCCCATGTAATCGCACTATTTCCTTGAAGAATAAATCAACTACATGGCTAGTATCATCCGTTCTATGGCACGGAATGAAGTATGATGTCTTCAAAAATTGATCCACTATAACCATTATCAAATCATTTCTTTATGATGTTTTAGATAAACCTAAAACAAAATCCATGCTTACATGTTCTTAGAGATGTTCAGGTATGGGTAAAGGCATGTATAACCCTTGTGTCATCTCCTTGCTCTTTGTTTTTTCGCATGTAAAATATCCTTCTACAATTCTATTAACATCTTGGTTCATTATTAGCCAATAAAAGTGCATTTTCAATGCTTCTAATGTCTTATTTTCTCTAAAATGTCGAGCAAGACCTCTACTATGAGCTTCATGCATCAAAAGCTCTTGAATTGAACAAAAAGGAATACGTAATCAGCTAGACTTGAAAAGCAATCTTTCATGTTGAAAAGAACCCTTTTTTACACTATTCATGCACTCTTCAGAGATCTTTGTAAATTACGGATCCTCTTTATACAACTCTATCATCAAATCAAACCTCATTAATCTCGTATTAAGCATAAAGATTAATGCATACCTTCGTAAAAATGCATCAGCTAGAATGTTGACAATCATTTTCTTATACTTAATGACATAGGGAAACGTCTCCAAGAACTTTATCCATTTGGCATGTCTTTATTCAGCTTGCTTTGTCCCTTTAAATTTTTTAATGACTCATGATTCGTATGAATCACAAACTCCTTAGATAATAAGTAGTGTTTCCAATTTTCCAATGACTAAATCAGCATATAAAACTCCTTATAATAGATTGAATATTTAAGATGAGAACCACTTAAGTTCTTACTAAAATAGGTAATAAGACACCCATCTCACTTAAGAACATCTTCAATCCTAATTCCTTACGCATCCCACTCCATTTCAAAGGTCTTAAAGAAACTTGGTAATGCTAGTATGGCAGGCAAACTTAACTTCTCCTTAATCAAGTTAAAACTTCATTATACCATTTTAGTCCACTTAAACTAGATTTCCTTCTTCATGTACGTAGTTAAAGGAGCTACAATGGTGCTGAAATTTTTTACAAAGCATTTATTAAAGGACACCGAACCATGAAAACTTTAGACTTTAACAACACTAGTGGGAATTGGCCACTCTTTGATAGCTTTAAGATTCTTTTCATCAACCACTACTCCATTTTGGGAAACAAAATAGCTAAGAAAAACTAAACAATCCTTGCAAAAGGTGTACTTTTTAAGGTTGGCAAATAGGTTCTTATCTCTAAGCACTTCAAACACCTTTGTAAAATGCTCTAAATGTTAATCAAAGCACCTGCTATGATAAGTATGTCATCAAAATAAACAACAATAAAATAACCAATGAATTTTCATAAAACATGATTTATTAGCAGCATGAATTTGCTAAGAGCATTAGATAAGCCAAAGGGCATAACTGTACATTCATACAACCTAAACTTAGTCTTAAAGGATATTTTCATTCTTATCCTTTCTTCATTCGAATTTGATGGTATCTACTCCAAAGATTAATCTTCAAAAAAAAGAGAAGAGCCATGCAACTCATCTAACATGTCATCAAGCCATGGAATGGGATAGCGATGTTTGACTATAATCTTGTTAATAGCTCGACTATCTACATATATGCGCATTGATCCACCCTTCTTGGGCACCAAAAGAGCTGATACTACACGTGGACTTATAAACATTTTAACAAAGCCCTTTTCTATCAACTTCATTGCTTATCGTTGGAGTTTTTTAGCTTTTTCTGGGTTGCATTGATATGCTGGTGTATTGGGCAAAGTCAAATCAGGTATAAGATCAATTTGATGCTCTATTCCATGAATTAATGGTAACTCTTTTGGAAGTTCTTCTGCAAAAACATCAAAAAATTCCTTTAATATCTTATCTAATTTTAGATGGACAGCTCTACTTTCCCTTAAAACCTCTTTAACTATCAATAAGTAAACAATCTCATTTGATATTAGAGCATGCTTTACCTCTCTCGTGTTGGCAAAGAAGCTTTTTTTTGTTACTTTGCTGATTGCCAACTAGTCTTGCATTACCTGGAAGGCCTAAGAGGTGTCAATAGCATACATTTACCATCCTTAGAAATAGAATAGGTGTTTGCACGCCTATAATGCATAACTTCTCGATCAAACTACCAAGGTCTTCTAAAAAGCACATGGCTAGAACTCATTGACACCACATCACATGTTACTTTATCCTTGTACCTTCATGTGGTAAATGTCACCTTCACTTGTTTTGTAACCCTTAGGTCTCCCTCATTGTTGAGCCATTGCAAATGATAAAGACGTGGATACTTAGTAGTAGAAGGTTTAATTTATTAACCAACATAGTAGAGGCTATAACAATGCAACTTCCTTCATTAATAATTAAATCACATACCTAGCCATTAATATTGCAATGGGTGTGAAAGATATTCTCTCATTGTTCTTCCTCTTTCTTTGCTTATATGGTCAGATTGCGATGAATAATAAGTAATTCTCCTTGTTCAAGAGGTGCGACTTGCACTTCTTTTATTTTTACTTTTTGATCTAATTCGTCTTTACTAATAACTTCTTTGATTGATTCATGAACAATCATTACCTTATTGTTAAAACATTGAGAAGCTATATGTCCAAGCCCAGTACACTTAAAACACTTAACGTCACAGCTTTTTATTGAAGGTTGGGAATTTTTAACTTTTTTCCCCTTTTCTACCACAGTCACCTTAGTAGTATCCTTCTTTTCTTCAGGTTTTGTGAATATTTTAGAGATATAAGATAAAGAAAAAGACAAGGTGTAAGGTTCACTTCCTCTAAACGAGCTTCTCTTGCATTGCCTTTCAATCTTCATAACCAATGTAATCACATCATCCAATGTGGTATATGGTTTTAACTCCACTGAATTTATAATTTCCTTATGTAACCCACTAATAAATCTTGCAACAGTTTGTTCTTAGCCTCTTGCAGATTACACTGCATCATTAACATCTCAAACTTTTTCACATAATCCTCAACACAATAGGTTCATTGTTGCAAAGTTTGCAACTTGAGGAATAACTATTACTTATAGTATTTAAGGTATAAACCTCTTTTCCATAAGCCTCTTCATAAGCTTTTATGTTAAAATAGAATTTTCTCTTTCATGCCTTCTTTGAACCTTCAGATTCTCTCATCGTAGATTAGCATAATCAAGTAAAATCTAGAGCTGTGAGTTTTACAATTTTAGCCTTAGTGTATTCTTGACACTTAAGGACTTTCTCAACATGTTGTGCCCACTCCAAGTACTTTCAAAAAAGCTTATTCCAAGAAAAGATGGAATCTTTATCTTGATATTATTAGAGTTTCTTGGCTGCCAGCATTGCCTTAGTGCTTCTTCAGGTTCATCTTCTATGTCTGGATCATCATAGTCATCACCTTTACTATGATTAACCCATCATCATTACAGTTGATTACGTTATGGTTGATTCACGACCAATCTTTCCATGATACGCATAAGCTGATTCATATGTGTATGAAGCTCTTTGTTATTACATTCAAAGGCTATGAGACAAGCTTGTTCAAAACTCATTCCTTTCAGTAATCTCAGATTTGGTGGTGTATGGGTCTTGCTACCTTTTGACATGGTATTTATCACTTTAAAACCTCAAAAATTATAGCTCTTATGCCAATAATGATGAGCCTTATAAGAATAAAACTCAATGGAAATAGGCCTTTAATGGTTCAAAATGAAAATAGAAAAAAATAAAATCTAAAATCTGAAAGTTAAAAGAATCAAAGGAATAAACCTTGACGATTGATAAGAATCCTCACCACAATCAATACAATGGTTGGATGCCACTTTTAAGAATGAGAAACCTAAAAGATATGTCTCACAAACTTACCACCAAGAGGACTTAGATAAGAGAAAAAAACTAAAAATAATCAGCTACTTTATTGATCAACTCTAAATGTCTCATAAACAAGCATAAGGTCCCCTATTTATAGTAGAGGATTTAGCCAAAGGCTTTTACAATGAAGGAAACTAAATAATTAATTAAGGTATTGCCTACTAATTAAAAAAATAAAATTGTTAATGGCATTAATTTCCTTGCAAGCTAAGAAATTAAAACTTTCCTTAAAAAAACAAAATACTTTGGGAACTAAGTAATGATCTATAAACTAAAAATTTCCTAATTTAAATGCTGCTAACTTTCTTGCTCAATAAGACTTTTGAAAGTTTCAAGGATCTTCTTTACTGAGCACATAATACACCAAGTTAACTCTTTAAGCCCATGATCATGAGATTGGGCCTGTATACTCAAACTCCCCCTTTAGGCCTGCTAACTTAGGCCAACCATTATGTGGCACATCACATTGGAAAATAAAAAAACTAATAACAATGGAGCTTAGATTGATCAGGCCTCAATGACATGTATGAAAAACTTATGATGTAAGAAATCTACAACTTTTTCATGTAATCTTGTGTTAGGTAGGTAAGAAAGGCTGACCTCTTCACATGATCCTATGTTAGGTAGGTCAAGAAGGTTTTAGAAAATGGCCTTTTCATACTATCCTGTGTTAGGTAGTTAAGAAAAGCTCACCTCTTCACGTAATCATGTGTTATGTAGGTGAAGAAGGTTGAAGAAAATGGCATTTTCCATGCAATCTTATGTTAGGTAGGTGAAAAAGGAATACTTTTTCACATGATCCTCTGTTAGGTAAGTGAAAAAGGTTTAAGAAAATGGCCTTCTCATGCAATCCTGCATTAGGTCCATGCAATTTATGTTAAGTAGGTGAAGAAAGCTTTGAAGAAAATGGTATTTTTACATGATCCTACATTAGGCAAGTGAAAAATACTAACCTCTTCACATTATCCCATGTTAAGTAGGTGAAAAAGATTTTAAAAAATAGGCTTCTGATGTGATCCTATGTTAGGTAGATAAGAAAGGCTTACTTTTCATGCAATCTTGTATTAGGTATGCTAAGAATGCTTTGAAGAAAATGGCCTTCTCATGTGATCCTACGTTAGGTATATAAGAAAAGCTCACCTCTTTACGCAATCATGTGTTAGGTAGGTGAAAAAGGCTTTGAAGAAAATAACCTCCTAATGCAATCTTGTGTTAAGCAGGTGAGAAAATATGGCCTCTTCCCATGATCTTATGTTATTTAGGTTAAAAAGGCATTGAAGAAATGGCCTTCTCATATGATTCTATGTTGGTAGATGAGAAAGGCTTACCATTTCACATGATCCTATGTTAGGTAGGTGAGGAAGGCTTTGAAGAAAATGGCTTTCTCATGTGATCCTATGTTAGGTAGATGAGAAAAGGTTGACTTTTTATGCGATCTTGTGTTAGGTAGATGAAAAAGGCTTTGATGAAAATGGCCTTCTCATGCAATCCTGTGTTAGGTAGATAAAAAAGGCTAGCCTCTTCATGTGATCCTATGTTAGATAGATGAAGAAGGCTTTAAAAAAGATATCATTTTAATGCAATCATGTCATCAGGTAGGTGAAGTAGGATTTAAGGCAACTTCGTTTGGTTAAGTAAAAGGATCATTGGAGTTTTCCTATGTTTTCTCCAATACAGTTGGTGTATATATATGTATGTAAAAAAAACTTTTTAGAGAAGGCTTATGTGGCTCGAACAAAATTGTTTCTAAATGGTCTTCACCTTGTTACTTATTCTCAGTAATGACTAAAGAAGGGCAGCTGTTGACACGTAACTTTATCTCGATCCCTTCCTTAACAGTCTAAAAAATATCTAAGACTAAGGACCTAGTAGCTGCATGATGAGAGCTGAGTTTTTAAGGTGGATAGGATGTTTTTAAGACTTTTATAGTTATATCTAAGTGGTCACAAGTGCATGTGACAAAATTATTGCCATTTCAAGGGTTGTAGAGAGCAAATCTCGAATGAAAAAAACAAACATCAAGGTAAAAAATTAGTTTTTAAATTTATTATTTATTATTTTGAAATTTGTTTCCATAGATTTTATCATTGGCAAATTTCCCAATTTTAGGAATTTTTTTAGAATTTTTCGTAAAATTTGTGAAGTTGATCGTCATATATTTTTATTGATACTTGCATGGTATTTATGTTGATACTCAGTTTGAAAAATCAAAATATTCAAGGAAAAATTTGTATTGGCTTTTTTCAACATGAGGTATCAAGTTGTAAATTTTGGCACTTAAATTTTGTTAGACCTTTAGGTGGTGAATGAAATCAAGAGGG
>JBBYHO010213407.1:17633-30302 GCA_038382025.1 Adansonia gregorii | reverse complement strand
ACTTTGTAAGTTATAGGTTGAATTGGAGTGGAATGGTGATGTTCCTTACAATGTTTCAGCAAGTTTCATCAAATGCTCACACAATCGTATGACTATTTTGGATATGAGATACATCTATGGAGAGCTTGTTCAAGCATGACATGGGTATCATATTTAAAGCTGACCTATTATTGATGAGCACCTTAGGCAATGTAGTGCCTTTACAATATGTGGTGGTATGAAGGGCTTTGTAGTTTTCTCTCCCTCCGAGCGAGATTTCATCATCATTGAAAGATATGTAGTTATTGGTAGTGATGTTGCTCACTAAGCAATCTAATTGACCAATAAAAATGTTGGGAAGGACATAAGCCTTGTTCAAAACTTTGAGAAGGACTTTTCTGTGAGCTTTTGAATTCAATAGTAGTGACAACACAAATATATTGGCAATTTGCTTGTTCAACTGATCGATGATGCTGCATTCACTGTTTTTGATGAACTTGAAAAATTTTATAGCTTTTTTCTCATTCACTAGCTCTTTGAAAGCCAATGAATTTGAGTTTTTTATTGCAGATTTCAGTGCTTGAGGAATAAGACTAGTATTATTGTTTTTTAGTTTCATTTTTTGATGCTATAGGGCAAAACATTTGGCACTCCAAGTTAAGTGACTCACTCTTGAAAGGTCCATGCTTGCTGCTTGCTGACTAGATTCCCCAGTGATTAAGGTTTTGTTTTCATAGTTCTAAGGAACTGCCTTATTGTCCTTATAAAGGAAATTATATGGAAGTTAAATGATTATCCTTGGCATAAGTTGGACAAGGGTGGCTTTAGCTCTTGGTCGATTATCGTATAAGATTAATGGCCTTCCAACCCTGTAAGGAGGATTACCTTCTTTTTCTTCTTCTACAGACAGAAGGTGTTGTATTTACAGACTTGGTGTGCGAGGTTTGTTTTTCATCATAGAATTTGATGCTACCCTTATTTATCATCCTTTTAACCATAGCATGAAACTTTTTGCATGTTTGAAGAGTGTGGCCACAAAGAGTATGGAAATCACAGAAGTCATCAATTCTTTCTTTTGCCCTCTCAGCTGCATTAAGTAGCTTAGGTTGCACTAGGATTTACCAAATCGAATTCATTGGCCTTTTAACTTCTTCTATGTTTTCTACAATTTTGCAATTTTCTTTCATGACCATTCTTTTTAGGTTTAACTCGACACGAGTTTAAGATGAGCTGGCTTCAGTGTTAGACTTTGATTATTGACTGGCCTTTATTGTTCCTTTCTCTTTGTCTTTGCAGATGTTTGTTCTACTAGGCCCATATTTCATGGCCTCATCGAACACCCACAGAGTATGATCACATCCACGAAGCTCTTTTGGTAGCTTTTCGTTACCCTTTCATAATAAAGGGCTTGCAATGTGCCAATGAATCTAACAATCATCTATTTTTCTATTAGTAAGGGATGAATCTAAGCAAACTTCTTTATCCATCTTACAGCATACTGCCCTAAATTTTTATTAGATCTTTTTTTCATGCTTATAAGAGGGTAAGATACCTTGAGATCTGATCATCAGTCGGTCTCTCCTCATCGGTGGCATTAATAGATGGGTCACCGTGTCCATCCTACTCTTTGTAGAACTCGATCTCAAATCGATCCATCATCCATTGGACCATTTTCAAGAATGATGGATAATGTTGCAAATTATGTTCTCAACTGTAGTGGCAGTAAGAAGTTTTATCAGCATTTTTATCATCTGTCACTATTCTAGCTTACACGAAAGCTTGGCAGACCTTGCTTATTGAGGTTTTGACTTCTCTAAAGTTTTTTTTGACCTAACAACCTTTCCCATCGATTATCATATTCAGTCTCGGTTTGGCATGATTAGGGAGTGGATTGGCCCCAACATTGGGTCCAAGACCTTGCTTGATCATGATCACTCATTCTTCTAGTAGACTTTACGCTTGTCTTTTAAACGAAGTGCAATTCTCAATGGAATGGCCTTGCACTCTAGCATGGTATTCACCATAAGTGTTCTCATCATGCCATCTCGAGTACGATGGTGATCTTGGGTTTATGATACTGAGGCCACTAGTTTACCTACCAATGAGTGAGAGTAAATCTCTTTATAAGAGCAAAGGAGTGGTTCAAAGTGCTCCATTTCTCGAGGTGTTTATTGGTTATTCGAAGCTCTTATATTGTGCATATTACGAGGCTATGCATTCTGGGGTGCATTTTAATAGGATTCGGTGTAAAGCTCATTGGAAGAGTAAATTGACTGTATGGAATGGTTGCGATGCTGATAAGTATGGAGTAAAACCCGTATTCAACATGTTTAGGAGGTATATAGGCTATGTTAGATACAAACTTTGATTGAACCTAGCATGATTTTTGCCGACACCATTCACCTCCTTCTCTTTACCCTTACTTACCATATTCTTGATTGATACAAATGTCTCCCTAATGGATATCCTACCATCTTTTACAGTGTTCTTAATCATTCCACCCGATATAACCATATCGATAAAATTTTTCGTGATGCTTTCTACCTGTCTTTCATAGTAAGGAGCTTGTATGGTGCTAATAAACATGACTGTCATTTCTTATTCTATTAGAGGAGGATGAACTTGAGCTGCATCTTCTCTCCATTTCTGAGCATACTATCTAAAACTCTCAAAAGATTTTTCCTCAAAGTTCCTGAGGGAGAGGCAATTTGAAGCCTAATCAAACACATGCTTATACTAATTAAGGAACGCACATGCTAAATCTGCCCATGTTTAAATTTTACTAGATCAAGTCCTCTGTACCACTAAAGAGCTGCTCCAATCAGACTACCCTAGAAACAATGGATCAGTAGTTTCTCGTTCTTTTCATGCCCCGTCATCATACAACAATACATCCCAAGATGGGCAGTAAGGTTAGTAGTCCTATTGTATTTTTCAAAATCAACCACCTTAAACTTAGGCGGGATAACGAGACTCGAAAGTAGCCCTAACGATTTTGCATCTATGATTCTAAACTGGTTACTTCTTTCCACATCTCGAAGATGATTCTCTAGTGACTGATACTTGTCTAAATCCTCATCATTTTTTAAGGGCCTTTTTGTTTTCTCTTACTTCATTTGCTCATTGAGGTCTGGGACTATAGGCCTTAATGGTGAATAGCCTACACCTTGAAATCTTTGAGTTAAGTGGGATAATGTAACAAGATTGATGTAAATGAATGGCTAAGTTAATGAGATGTTTACCCGCGTAGTGCCCCTTCTTAAGCATTTGTGGGCTTAGTACCACCATTTAGACTACTTTCGAGATTGGGTAGATCTTTTCCTGCTTTGGTTGTACTTGTTTGCCCTTTTTCCTTCAACGCATCAGACAATAACTTGGTCAACTCGGTAATCTAAGCTTGGAATTCCTCGTTCTTACGGAGTGAGTACTATTGGGACTTTCTATATATGAGTTTAAGTCTTTCGATGTGGGCTTGATGATCATTTTCCATCGCTCTTTGATGATTGCGAGTGTTATACCAATAGAGAGTTATATGTTCCGTGTTTTAGATCACCTTCACTTTAAAATATTTTTGGATTGGGCCTTTATGATATGTTCATGCATATGTTTGATGCAATAAGAGTGAATAAGTGATCATGAAAATCAATGAATGAATAAAACTATGAAAAAAAGATTAGGTTAGTCATACAAATACAAAAAGGACAATTAGATTAAGGGGTAGCTCCACCAATAGCATCTTTCATTAATGCAACAAAATATCCCAATTACATGTGGCTGTATTCAAAAATGCCTGACACGGTTACATTGTCGGATTACATGGTCCAAAAAATACAACAAATCTCGCTCATGGGTCTAGCAAGCAAGATATAACGTGTCATGGATCCAACTACATCCATCTTGTTTTTGGCCTCCAATTGAGCTTTCTAAATTTACTCTATGAGATGGTGATGATGGTCCTAATGGTTTTGGCATACGTGATCAACCACTGGAAGCCATTCTTGTTCTTGTTGTTTGAAGGCTCTCGCTAGTGCATCAACTTGGTCTTGGCGAGCTTGAAGAGAATGCTATAAATCTTGAATGCTGAATGTCAGAGCTTCATTTTAATCTCAGGCTCATGCTTCTAATAGTTCATTCTTCCTTTGACAAGTTGATGCAAGAGCCTAGGTTCTAACAAGTTTTTTTTTATTGAACCTGAGAGCTTCTCTCTATTGGTGTAGTTCATTCTTAAGAGTAGTGAGATAATGTAACAAGATTGATGTAAATGAATGGCTAAGCTGGTGAGATGTTTACCCGCATAGCGCCCCTTCTTGAGCATTGATGGCCTTGGTACCACTATTCAAACTACTTTCAAGATTGGCTAGATCTTTTCCTGGTTTGGCTATACTTGTTTGCCCTTTTTCCTTCAATGCATCAGACAATAACTTGGTCAACTCGGTAATCTAAGCTTGGAATTCCTCATTCTAATGGAATGAGTACTCTTGGGACTTTCTATATATGAGTTTGAGTCTTTCGATGTGGGCTTGATGAGCATTTTCCATCGCTCTTCGATGATTGCAAGTGTTATACCAATGGAGAGTTGTATGTTCCATGTTTTAGATCACCTTCACTTTAAAATATTTCTGGATTGGGCCTTTATGATATGTGCATGCATATGTTTGATGCAATAAGAGTGAATAAGAGATCATGAAAATCAATGAATGAATAAAACTATGAAAAAAAGATTAGGTTAGTTATGCAAATACAGAAAAGATAATTAGATTAAGGGGTAGCTCCACCAATAGCATCTTTCATTAAAGCAACAAAATATCCTGATTACATATGGCTGCATTCGAAAATGCCTGACACGGTTACATTGTCGGATTACATGGTCCAAAAAATACAACAAATCTTGCTCATGGGTCTAGCCAGCAAGATATCACGTGTCAGGGATTCAACTACATCCATCTTGTTTTTGGCCTCCAATTGAGCTTTCTAAATTTACTCTATGAGAAGGCGATGATGGTCCTAATGGTTTTGGCATGCATGATCAACCACTAGAAGTCATTCTTATTCTTGCTGTTCGAAGGCTCTCGCTAGTGCAATGACTTGGTCTTGGCGAGCTTGAAGAGAATGCTCTAAATCTTGAATGCTGAGTGTCAGAGCTTCATTTTAATCTTAGACTCATACGTCTAACAGTTCATTCTTCCTTTGGCAAGTTAATGCAAGAGCCTAGGTTCTAACAAGTTTTTCTTTATTGAACCTGGGAGCTTCTCTCCATTGGTGTAGTTCATTCTCAAGAGTAGTAATTTCTATCCTCCACTCGGTTGATGACTTTCAAGTCTTTAAGACTTATTTGTTTTGTTAAGGGCCACATAGTCTTTTTTTAAACTCTTGAGGTCTTCCTTGACGTGATTTCTCTTTCATAGGCTTGTGCATCTAGCCATCCCTAAGGTAAAGGTCTATTTTCAATTAACTATTTTACTCCTTTAATCGAGTAACCTTCTTGGCAAAGGTCACCCTTTTTTTTTTCAAACTCTCACTTGAGCAATTCAACCTTAGAGGGAAATTCATCAACTGGTATTTATGATGTCCCGATACCATACGAGGGCATGGCATCATTAATTCATCGGACCCTTTATTCATCATATCTTAGGGTTATACTACTCCCTGTCCAAAACCTTTCCATGTAACAGGTTTGTTTCCATGCATGAAAGGCTAGTTGAACTTTTGACTTGTAATCGGGCTCACCATAGTCAAAATCCCACGACTCTAATTCTTGGACAAAAAAGATGAATTGATGGTATGGAAACTATCGAAGTACTAAAAGAGGGGCGTACCTAGTACTTCTCCATAATCTTATGAGCAGCAGGCAGCTGTAATCTTTGCACTGATATATGATTGTTTGCGAGGAAAAACCAAAAGGCCTTCCATGTTACCTCCTCCCTTTTGAGGTTCTGGAATTTTTGGACACATTGCTCTTCAGTTTTGTCTTGAGGCCATTCTTTCTTAAGTATTTTAGAGATAGGGCTAAAGCTGGGTAAGAAGCAATGCGACATCCTACTTTCTTTCGGGCCAAAGTAACTAATGAGCCAAATATGAAGGAGTGATGCATACCTGATGAAATAGCCCATACCCATTTTTATACAAAATTAAAAGCTCACATAGTTTCAGTAACGATGGCCGAGGCAAGACTGATGTTACAGCAAAAATGATAAAAGACATCTACTACTGTAGCTTCAACATAGCCTAATGTCTTAAGGAATATAACTGATCATATATCACCAAAGCGTAGATATCTTGGATTTTTCGGATGTCAACGGTACTTGCTATCATTTTTTTAAACTAGCCCATAAAATGCATTCACTGTTCCCCTTTGTTTTCATATGACTATCAATCCAAGACTCTGTTGCCTTGAGGATTTGAGTCGATCTTTTCTTGAAGGTTGGAGGATTCAACACTTTGTAGTATATCCTGTTGACCTTTGCCTTTTCAATGTTGAGTAACGCAGTGTATTTATTAACCATGGGGACCAAGTCTTCATAATTGAAAGTGAAACACCGATATGCTGGATTCCAAAACTGAGATGATACTTGCAACAAACTATGTCCAAATGAACTTGAATTAGAAGAGCAATGTTTTTGTATTTCTTAGTGAATAATTCCCTTTTAGTACTACCCCAATTGGTTCATACAATCCTTAGATCTTGCCAATCATTTTGACAGTACCCTATCTTAATCCTTTCATGCACTATTACGATATGCCTCGGTTTAAGGATATCTTCATCTTTACGCTATTGGCATTCTGACCATGCTCAAACATGATATGCCTCGGTTTAAGGACATTTCATCTTTATGCTATTGGCATTCTGACCATGCTCGAACATTCTCAAAAGGCTTTAGCTCTGAAGTAGATTGTTGCTCCATGACAAACACCTGTAGGTGGACAGTAAACCATTGACCAATTGTCCCATGGTGATGGTAATTTTGATGAAATGATGCATGGTGAAAAAGAAAGGCAAAAAGGCAACAAGTTAGTAACCAATACAAAATAATAGGCAAAAGATATAGATATGAAAGAATAACAGCAAAAATGTATCACAAAGTTTGCCCTAAGAATAGGTGGTACAATGCCTAGGGTAGACATGATGAATCTAAATGTTGAGGCATTAAACGGGCAGCATATCGGCATGTCTATATTTAATTACCTCTCCATAAAGCAACATGGTACCTCAAAAAGACTAAGATTGACCGCTTAAATGATGACGTTCGTTCATCACCATTTATGTTAAGTACATGCTGAGCCATCATTCGAGCTGCATGATGGCTTATTTCAGTTAGATATAACTATTTTAAGATGGCATTGTAGGCAATGGCATTCACTTGTTTTTACCCACTTATTGAAGAGAACTTGCCTTCGAATGTAATGACATATCTTGAAATATCATGAAAATGACAAATACGAGTGACAATGTTCGCTTATCATCATCCACATAACTATGGTAAATAAGAGTAGAGGTAAGAAATATTTCCTAGGTGATCCTACTCTTCGGGTTATTCTAGCAGTATCAAGTATAGTTTGACATGGTTTAACTTGTAGGGCTCACTATATGAATTTAAGTCAACACCTATTTTGGTATCCGAATCACTCTTTTATCTTATCAGAATAGTCAAAGCAACTCATTCCTAGGCCTATCGTAGGTTTGGCAAAACATGTTTGATCTGATGGGTGTATTTCCCTATATAAATATAGAGGGGCACTCGCGAGAAACATAGGTAGTTTACATCCCAAAAGGTTTTACCATGCCTATGCAGAGGGTTACTCATGAAAGTGGATGGCTCATTTCCTCCTAATAATTAGGATACTAACCAAACCATGGTGTTTGGTAGGAATCTAGTGCAAATGTAAATGCATGGTGTGTATCAGGGAAACAATCAAACCTTTTTGTTTCACTCCCATATTACCATATTTATTCAAATCAATATTTATTTGGGCACGAATAATCCCTAACAATCACAAGACAAAACATAAACAATCGAGATTAGTAAGCAAAATAAAAGGGAATTATATATAAATAATGATAAAGATAGAAGAACTAAGAACCAAGTGAGCAATAGCTAGTTATAGGCCTAACTCTCTAGGTTTACTCCCTAGTGGAGTCACCAAGCTATCACCATGTGCCCCTTCTTTAAAATTTCAAACAATCTAAAGGGAATAGTGCACTCGACTTAAAAATAAATAATGGTTGGTGATGGTCAAGCCTTTGAGTATCCCTTGATCGGGACTTGGATAAGGCATAACAATATGAAAGGGATAGAGACCGTCAGGCGAGTCACTCATCTAACTAGTCTCAGATAGCCTCCATGGTGAATGCTTGCTGAAAACAATAATTGAGTTATGGAACTCAAAACATCAGTTTCAAGGTCTATAAAGTCCAGAGATTCGTTGGTTGCATTTAGGAGTTGGTTACGCATGGGAAAGGATTAACATCCCCATGACACTCGAAATCGATACCTACGAACTATATTTCACTTTGGAATCAGTTAAATCAGTTCCATTTAGCCTTTATTTAGATATAATTCCCTCTAATGCATGAGGTTTTGCAAAAATAGATTCGATTTTTCTTTTTGTTAAAAAAAAATTAACTTATCTATGCGCCACGGAGATGTGAGGAACATAGGGAGGGAGAATAAAGTCCGGATTGAGTTTTAAAAATTTTGATATTCTGCATTAAGCACTGAAGAGATACCTACACGAAACATTGCCTTGTAAATTTTATTGGAAAATGAATTTTAAATATGGATGCACGTTAATTACTACAAAAAGAAACGAGCTAGTACGGCAGAAAAAGCAAAATATAATGATATCATAAATAAGCAATCACAAACAAAAGGCAATCACAAATAAAAAAATATAAAAAAAGGGGTGATTGAAATGTACCTCATAATTACTTTTGATTATTGAAGAATAATCGAGATGATAATTTTAAAGACCGATCTGGATTCGATAGTAATTTAAAGAACGATGACGATTTTTATCAAAACAGTTTTAGGCATCCGGAACAGAGAAAATTTTGGTTGTTTTCAAGGTAAAGTAAGGTTGGAGTATCCCCTCAAATAGGTAGGGTTGGAGTATCCCCAAAGATAAAGTTAGAAAAACATTTAGGAATAAAAAAATTTGTATATTTTTAAAAAAAATAAGGTTAGAGTATTCTCTCAGAGTAGTGAGGTTGGGGTATCCCCAAAGTTCGAAAAAAATTTAGCAACAAAGATAAAATTTAAATTTTTTAATTAAAAACAAGGTTAGAATATCCCCTTTGAGTAATGGTGTTGGAGTATTTTCATTAATGAAAATTTTAATATGAAATCTTGCTTTTTATATTTTAACCTTAATCGAGTCGAAAGGGGTTGATGTTGTGTGGGAACCAACCGGATGCATTTTGAGACATTCGTTTGTCTTGATGAAAGGAGATACGAAAACTAGGATAAAAATAGAAGACAACATCGTGTAACCTTTTTTCCTGAATTTATTTTAGGCTCGTCTGAAGGCTTTAGGCAATGAATAAGATATCATTAGAAAGATGACTCGATAAGCTTTAATGTAAAAATATTCTAAAAATTCTAGATGATCACTAAGCAGAATTAATTTTTGATGTTAAGCCTATATTGACACTGGTAGCACATGCAAGGGAAAAGACCTATCAAACTTTGAAAAATCATTTCAGGGTCATCCGAGATTGTTAAATTGTGAACAACACCTTTCCAAAAAGCGAATTTCATAAACATTTTAGGAAAAATATTTAAAAATTCATCAAAATCATTTGATAGGCCAAAATGGCCCAAACAAAATGTTGCACATTGGTTCTAGGAATTTTGGCCAACAAAGGCTGGAAAAATCATAACTCCCTCATTCGGGATGATTCAATGGCAACTGAGACACCATTAGAAAGGTACTTTGATGCCCTTTAAGAGAAAAATATTTGAAAAATCAAAAGAAATATTTTATGGTTCAAAAATGGTTTTAAAATTTCAGATTAAGTGTTGCCATAGCAAAAATAGGGGGATTATTTGATATTCTAATTTTTTCAAAGATAGAGTCAGGTCTAGGAAGTTCAAAGGTCCATGACGAAAAATAACATAGGCTTCACAAAGTTCATTCCACAATCTTAGAGTAGTTTGGGATAATGGAATAACTCGTTGACCATGTTACTAAAGGGAACATAAGATTCAAGATCAAAGTTTAATTCTAAAAGGATTTCCCTTTTTGAGAAATGAACTTATTTCACCATGAATCCAGAGCTGAAATGTTTATTTACCCTCAAGATTGGAAAACCAATTTGATGAAAGCATTAAGTCCATGCTACTTTTCATCTATAGAAAGTAGCATGAACCTAACTTGGATATGTTTCTAAAAATCAAGTTTTAAGAAACAAGCAAGCATTTTGATGGAGATATAATGAACAAAATACAGCATATACCAAGATAAATATAGGTTAAACATGTAAACATACAAAGATGACATTTTGACATGAAAATGGGTGACACAAATGCAAGAAGACGACAAATAGGGCGCATAGAGATAACATGAACATGTTTGAACAAGGGAATGGATGCTAGAGTTGTCAAGACAACATTTTTATGTCATAAGACTCCTTAAAACACAAGAAAATGTTTGAACAAAGCTAAGACATGTTAAGGTGACCATTTAAATATGAAATGAATATATGAATATGGAAGGAACATGGTAGAAGATGCATGAATAGGAGCTGTGTAATGATGAAAATGAAGTATGATGAGTTTATATATCCCACAATCAAAATCTTAAGACTACCACAACTAAGGCAACAATGATGCATAAGAGCCTTAGGAGGGTTATGGTAGCATGAAAGGCTCACTAAAATGAAATGGATGATCAAAATAGAAAATCTATGGAACAAGGTAAAAAAATACTAGCAAAAGCTTAAACCTTCCTTTTTTTTTAAAAGCAATGACTTGAAGCTCAGTTCTTTCCCCCTTTTTGCTATTATTTAGCAAGAAGTTAGCGAAAGGAAGAAGTTTTCTAGTAATATGGTTGCTGATGGGGTGTTTTGAGGATGAAAGTATGTGAAATGTTGAGTTTTTGAAGGTGTTCTAGTGGTGGTTTTAGAGAGCTACAGGAATGGAGGTTAGTTGAAGGTGAAAGGCAATATAATGGTATTTTTGGTGAGTTTTTAGAGTTAGAGTTGCTGGAGGCTTTATGGGGATAAATGATGAGTTTTTTGAGATTACTGGAGAGCTTTTTTTGATAGCTAAGAATTTTTTTGAGATAGCTGGGAAAGTCCTCTATTCAATGTTCAGCCACTACTTTTAAAAGATAATGCAAGGGTATTTTTTACCTTTCACTTCTGCACCAGGGGATATCTCCAACTACCATGCTCAGCTGACTCTCTTTTTATTGGTTCTGACATGTTGAGCAAGGAGGCAGAAAGGCTGTGACAGCTTGCAACTAGAGATATGCTTACCATACCCTATTACATCCATATATCTTATGAAAGTGGCCTTTATAATTGATTATTTAGGCCTCAAAATTTCATTTGAATCCATTAGGGAGCCATAGTTAAGGTTTGGAATGATTTATGATAGTTTCTGGGTGCAAAAACATGTTTAAATCAGGTTTTAAGAGGCTAAAAAATGGCTCGAACTAGGCAAAAATGCTTTGGTGTATTAATACAAAAATGTTGTATCGATACACCAGGTGTTTTTTATTCCTGAATATTGATACAATGACCGATGAATCGATACTAAGAGCAAAAATTATTTTTAGTCTCGAGACTTAAAGGCTTATATCGATACTCCATGGATTTGCATCGATACTCATGCTTGTGCATCCATACATTTTGCTAAAAATCATAACTTTGGCTACTGTCGAGGTCTGTATCGATGCAAACATGCTAGTTATCGATACCACATCTCGGTTATCGATACTTAACCTTCTTGTATCGATACTACATGTGAAAATTTAAAATTTTAATGATGTAAAGCCTTGTGTCAATACTTGTGTATTAATATAACTGACATGTACCTGTGGCTTCTCGAGTTACCTTAACTTGGTCATAAACAATAGGAAATTGATCCTTGCATTCATTTGAATAACCCTAGTGACACCATGAATAATGTCTTTTAATGCATTATTTTTATATATTTTTAATACGATCCATAGGCATTTCAAACCTTCCTAAAAAATTTTTCACCTGGTGCCGTGTCGCTTAATAAGGCCTGGCAACATGGTAGCTGGCAGTCATCCACTAGTTTTTATTTCTATTTTCTGATTTTATCATTTTTTACCTAACTTCTAGGATGCTAAAAAATGGCTCGAAAAACTAAGGTGTTTGCACGTATGTATCGATATAATATGACAACTATCGATATTCAACCTCATGTATCGATGTAGAAACCTGTAATAGTTATATTTTTAACTCATGTATCGATACTCTTGGTATTGTATCGATATAATATCATGGGGAATAATGAAAAATGACATTTATGAAGACTCTAACAGCTATATTCCTTCCCCAAATGTTCCCAACGGCTAGAATCATGATCAAGGCTATAAAAAAGCTACTCCAACACTTCAACAAAGAGAGACAAAGGAAGAAAGATTATGCGTAAAGTGAAATCTTTCATTTTTGCTAAGTAGTTCATCTTTGTATAGGATTAAATCTTCTTATCTTTGTAT
>JBBYHO010213407.1:0-17533 GCA_038382025.1 Adansonia gregorii | reverse complement strand
ATCTTTGTATAGGATTAAATCTTCTTATCTTTGTATTTTTCATTTTGCATCTTTAGATACGTATTTTCCTTAAGCCAAAACTTTTCTAAACACCTAACCTTTAAAGGTTTTATTTGTTTACACTCAAATCCTTGTAAAAAGGGTAGGTTCCTACTTAGGCATAAAAAATTAGAGAAGGTTTCTACTTACCCTTCAAAAGTAGTGCGAGAGTGTTCTATCTTAGCCATAAAAGATAAAGGGTAAAGGTTTCTATCATAGCCTTGAAAGATAAGGAGTGTAAAAGTTAGACCTTGTCCTTAAAAGGTAGATAATTCAAGTTAGTGAATTGTGAAAATCCGAGGCAAGTGAGGCTAAGGCAGAGGACATAGGCAATTAAGGCCGAACCTTTCTAAATCATTGAGTTTGTTTCTCTTTCCCTTGTCTTTAATTGTTTTTTCTATGCACTAACTTGCACTTTAAAGTTTATCGTTTGGATTTCTCAATTTTATTTATCAAAATTTCAATTTACCAAAAATTTATGAAATTAATTTACCCCGTCTTGATTTCATTCACAACTAAAAGTTAAAACAGAAGTCATGCCTATATATAATGCATAGCCTTATCTAGTGAATAGTATAACTCATGTATTAATTCATTTTAGAATGTTTCATGAGATAGTGAAAATTAATGTACCAAACCTTAATAACAGAGAGATGTAGAAAACTTGTTCAACAAGATTTTGAAAATGGTTTAAAGAATACGTAAGTTAAAGAAATAATTGTTTCAGACATCATATTATATTAGACTTTTGTGTTTTATATTTTTTTTCATGGTTATTCATAAAGGTTTAACATAGTTCTATTAAAGGCAACTCATATAATAGAGCTATCTCTTAGTTTAGAATGTTTGGTTGGCGTTATTCTTGATATTTCATTAATGGTTTTAAGTTTCATAAATTGGATTATGGACAAAACCAAAACCATAAATACTTTTGTTTCCATGAAAGGTAACTGTTATAATTCTGTGAGCATCACTTTAAACAATGTTGTTAGTGTAGGAAGTCTTAAATTGATAAAATATTAGATTACAAAAATCCATAATTTAAGTTACATAGATAGCAACAAAAACAATACAAACAAATTATGCTAAGACTTTTTAAATTAGATCATCTTGTATGTTTTTTTATTAACCTTTAAAATCGTGAACCTAAAGAAACATTCAATATTTATCCTACCTTAGCCTTGAGATGTCTAGGATTAATTCCATGACCATAAGAACTTGTACGCTAAGCTTGGTTATCATAAACTAAAGTCATCCAAGTATTCAGCCTCTAACGATTATCTACATAAGTGATCTAAAAAACCTTGAAAAAGGAGAGACTTTGTTTATCGAGAGCTGTGCTAGTAGTTTAGATTTCATAAATCTTCTTTTTCCCTTAGAACTCTCTTGATTTGTAATGAAAACAAGAAAAAAAATAAAATTTCTCCAATTCCATGAAGTTAGAGCAATCTCCTTAAAGAAGTAAAAGGAATTATGCCAACAAAAATAGGGAGGTCTTAAGGTTGCATAAAGTAAGTTTAAATAATCCTTAGGATGGGAAACAAGCATTTTATACCTAGGGCAATTATTGCCACCTTTTAGCCTATTTAAAGTTTAGTTGCTAGCCCACTTAAACTAGTAAAGATTGGGCCTAAGTAACTTTTACTTGTATTTAGTATATAAGCTAGTCACATTTTAATTTCTACTAATCACCCTTATGTGCATAACCATTAGGCCCTCATCATCTTCGAAATAAATATAAATTACCCAATTAAGAATATTTATATTTCCCAAGATTGGCATCTAGCAATGCATTATGGCTACGCAACATGCATGAGTGTTAATATGGTTTACAAAAGCCTTTAAGTGTATAGTATCTTAGTGTAATTCGATCCTTTTATTATATATCTCGAGATAGACAAGAGCTTGGTGTTGTGTCTACTCTAAACCCTTTTACTATTACTAGGCAACCCTTACATGTTAACTCCACAATCAATATTGCCTTGGCCAAGGACTTTGAGTAAACATAGGCAAAGAAGAATTAGGATTTGTCCCCTTAGATCACCAAATCCCCTTTGGTCTACTCATCCATCTTCAGTATGCTTTATATAATACCAAAACCATCCTACCATAAGCATCCATCTATTGTGGACCCATTCGTTATGATCTTTAAGTATAAGAATCCTCATATAAAATGACTTGGTATCACAAATCTATGGATCATTTACAGTACTAACACATGAAAGAATATCGATAAACACTTAAATAAAATAAGATATGGAACTCTCATAGCAGGTTATATTCAGTGAACTTGTTCTACTTAATAGCATTCATATGTTATCCCTAAGTATCTCGATACTTACTTATGAGATTAGTTGCATGCATCATATGTATGAAGGCTTAGCATATGCTAGTATTTGTGCATTGTCAATGCCCTTTTTTAACAATATGATGACCAAGAACCTTTTTAGAAACAAAACATTAATGTATAGAGATCCCATAATTTAACTCATTATAATTCCTTTGCAAAGCTAATGTGTTTCATGGGCTTTATCAACATAAAATATGCTTAATAATTATTAAATTACTTCCTATGGACAGAAAAAACCTTTTTAACATTTATAAAGTATAATATTTATTTACATGAAATTACTAAATGCTAATGCCATACAAGCTACAATGATTGGCTTCTAAGGCTATTGTCAGTTTTCACCAAGCCAGTGCATGTAAAACAAGCAATATAGTGTTGAATAGAGTGCCATTCCCACGAGGAATTGAACTAAATTTGCTAACTACTAAAATTAAAATAATTTAACCTTATCCAAACAACTAACTAAAAAATTGTAAAACAAAATTTAAATGAAGCTAATATTAACTAACTTAACAAAGCAAATTAAATTGGGTTTACTTAATCAATGAGAAAGCCTAGGATTACAATTTCAATCAGCACTTCATTTGAAACTCTTTTACCTTTTGAATTTGACCAATGATAATAAGTTGTTAACCTAGAGTTCTAATTTGTTTGTAAGTATCTTCTAATGATCTTATAAAAATATCTCTATTAACCAATTTACTTTATTCCTATACAAATTGAATTAAAAGAAACTCATTAAGCTTAGACTCTAATATGGTTACATATAACATATTTGTATATTTCTATCTAACATGCAAATCAATTTATCCTAGTAAATGAATATGAAACATATATCATTTAATTCAAGTCTAAACTTAAAATTCCCTTTTTCATGTTCATTAAGGTTACTAAATCAATTTAATTGGTGGCTAATCAACTAGAAGAAGTAAGAACAAGATTAAACAAATAACTCTAATAACATCAAAGCAAAGATAATAAAATAATCCAAACTATATGTTGAGTTCTATTATAAACCTACAAAAATAAATTTAGTTCATATGATTGAATAAAACACAAAATACCGAAGGTTTACCATTATAAACATTATAATAAAGATAAAAGGATTAAAAGAAAGAGAAAACTAGGAGTTGTCGGGTCTTGATCTTTAATTTCTTCAATCCTTCTCCTAGTACAAAATCTTAATAGTTGCTTTCATCTTCTTGAAACTAGAGAAATAAAGCTAAGAATATCTGAGATATCTCTAAATCTAATTCTAAGAGTCCTATTTATAAGTAAAAGCATGGAGAGGAGAAAGCTGGTCCAAGTAGCTCGAACAGATTGTTTTTTTCAAAATCACAAATTAGAAACACCTTGCCTGACTAAGTCTACTTTACTTCTTTAATAAGTTGTTATATTTTTGGAAACTCTTCTAGATTTTTAACCTATAAAAATATAGAAAGTATTAAATAACTAAGTAATTAAAATATAAGAAAGTAAATAATATTAAATTAAAAACTACTTTAAATAAATAAAATTTAAATAAAATCTCTAAGAATTATCCAATTTGATGCATATAATGAGATTAAATAACTCTATTTTATAGAGTTATCAAAGGCTTACAGTAATAATCTCCCGCTATCATTAAAACCTAGCATTAAAGCCTTTGCTTATATGTCTAAGTCCTATGCCTTCCATACGGCGATTATGTTTTTACTGCAATAGAACTTTAGTGAAAGGATCGGCTAAGTTCTCCTTGGTGGGCACTCCATTCATAACTACAGCATATCTCTTAATAATGTATCTAATAATGTGATATTGCCATAACAGATGTTTAGATTTGTGATAAGACCTTGGTTCCATTGCTTATGCCATGGCTCCATTGTTATCTCAGTAAACCGATACTGGATAAAAATGCTTGGAACCACATTGATTCATCAAATGAACTTATCCATCCAAATTGCATCTAATGTGGCCGTACACGTTGGCTTTAGTTGTTAAGTATGCAATTGTAGCTTATTTATAACTTTTTTAATTAACTGCAGCAACATTAAGGTAAATATAAAACTGTTTTGCAATTTATTATGATCCCAATCAAATTGGAATCTAGCATTAAAATAACCCTAAACAAAGAGTTCAGCACCTCTATTCGTGTCTTTTTATCCGATGTTTTAGGATACAACTCTTTCGAGTAACGTACCCTATGTACCATAGGTAGGTTTCCTCTTTTAAAGTTTTCCATGCTAAACATATTTAGCACCTTTCCTATGTAAATAGATTACGATAACTCAAACAGTTATTTTGATTTATCTTTATAGATCTTAATTCCCAAAATGAATGTTGCTTCTCCTAAATCCTTCATGGAGAATTATTTGGACAACTATAACTTTGTGGCCTATAACATTGGTGTGTTCTTTCCTATGATCAGTACGTCATTAACATATAACACCAACAAAATAATAACCTTCCTGTTTACCATCTTATAGATATATAAATCATCAAATTTTTTAAGCTAAATTTTTTAATTGCTTCATCTAATCTGATATTCCAACTACATGAAGCATAATTCGAATAGATTTTATCATGGCAACTAGCAAAAAAATTTCCTCATAATCAACGTCTTTAACTTGATTATAACCTTTTGCTAATAGTTTGGCCTTATACGTCTGTACGTTGCTATATAGTCAGTTTTTCTCTTAAAGACTCATTTGCACCTTATGGGTTTTATCCCTTCGAATGGGTCAACGAATGTTCATACTTGGTTAACTTATATGGCATCTATCTCAAACTTTATGGTGTCAAGCCATTTTTTGGAATCAATTTCAGATATTGCTTTCTCGTAATTATTAGGTTCAGTATCACAAAGTAAGCCTTTTATCCATGAGAAACCCATAACTCTTTAGAGCTTGCTTGATCCTACCAGATCAACACAGTAGTTGTGTCTCTTGAGGTTCACCTAAAGCATCTAATGTTTTATCTCTTAACTTTGGTTCCATAAGACTACTAATCTATGATTTTTGAATTTCTTTAAGATCAATTTTGCTCCCACTGAACTCTTTTTGTATAAATCTTTTCTCTAGAAAAGCAGCGTGCTTTGAAATAAACATTTTTGTAAAGTTAGATCATAAAAGTAGCATCCATTGTTTCTTTTGGATATCCTGTAAACTTACATTTGTCTAATCTAGCTCCAAGCTTGTTAGGCATTGTTCTTTTTCACTTCACATAAGTTGGACAGCCCAAAATCTTAACATAAGACAACAATGATCTTTTACCATGCCATATCTTATATGGTGTCTTATCCATTGATTTAGATGGAACCTTAGTTAGAAAATAGGTGGTAGTTTATGTGGAATATCCTTAAAAGGATATTAGAATGCCTACCTTAGACATCTTGGAATGAACCATGTCTAATAAGGTTTTATTTTTCCTTTTAGACACTTCGTTATGTTCTAAAGTTCCAATTGGAGATCATTTTGATAGAATACTATCTTCCAATAGATGACCTAAAAATTCCTAACTTAAGTATTCTCTTTCTCGATCAGATTTAAGAGTCAAAATTCTCTTGTTAATTTGTTTCTTTATTTCAGCCTTAAATTCTTTAAACTTTTTAAAAACTTCAAACTCATATTTCGTTAAATACACATACCCATACCTTGAGTAATCATTAATAATGGTAATAAAGTATGGATACCTATTCCTAGCAGTTATGCTCATTGGTCTACATACATCTAAATATATTAAGCCCAACAAATCACTAACCCTTTCACATTTTTTATTGAAAGATGCCGTGGTCATTTTGACAAGAAATGTTTAGCCTTGTTTGTGTAACTTGGCTATTTGAATCTCATTAACATGTCTAAGCCTATAATGCTAGATAAAGGTTTTCGTTGGATCATCTTTCTTTGCTTTTTCACATTCATGTTGAGTATAGGCTTTTCAAGATCCAAAACAAATAGTTATTCTACAATAAGGTCGATCTATTTACTATATCAATTTAGGATAATCAAGCAACTATTTCCATTCATCCTAAACTCAAAATCATCATATATAGTGAAATATGAAACTAAAATGATATTTCTAGACAATCTAGAACATAAAGGCATTCTTTTAGATCCATGATCATGTCGGATGTCAATGATAAAGTACTTGTTCTAATGGCAATGGCACCAACTTTTGATCCATTACCCATTCTAAGAATTGACTTATTAGAACCTAATTTTTTATTGTCTTTTAACAAGCTTATGTCATCACATAAATGTGGTCTACATCCAAGGGGTTGAATTAAGAGTAGAGTAATTCAACTTAATCATGTTAATGTGGAAGTCAGCAATCTTTTTTTTATTGAGAACATTTCTCAATATTTCATACTAGTCCAAACATTTTGGGCTAGTGGCATCAAGTATGCCTTACAATTTAGTTATTATAAATACCATCATCAATAACCTAGTATGAAAATAACTATAATTAGTTATTCATGTTTTAAACCAATAATAACAAGGTATTACATTTGTATTGGTCTTTCCACTACTTTTTCAAAATAATAGCCATCACTATTTTTTGAAAATCTGTTCAAGGTATTTCTAGTGGGCTAGGACCCTTTTCAACATGTTGTAATCTTAAGTGACTCAACAAATCACAGTAAGCCTAATTGAAAGGTAACATAACTTACCACTTGAATCTCTATGCAATTCCTGGATCAATTAGGTGTTAACTCTTTATGTATATACATTATATGCATTTTGCCTAACCTTTGCCTTTAACCTTATGTGTTTAAGTTTTATGCATTTGGACAACATGGCATTAGTTGAGTAAAACCTATTATTTATAATTCAAGCAGTTCAGGTGGGCGAGACTTGGAGTGACTCAACAAATGCCCATGGTCGGATATCTAGCTATGAATATTGAAAAGAGTCTTTATCATGCCAAGCATATGACTTAATATTGTGCGAGGGATTTTTTTTTCATATATTATCTTTTAATTAAGGTTTCATCATTTTTGCATGCATAGCATTTATTGTAATGCATAAAAGAAATCTTTTACCATGCATACTACTTGGATGATTATGGACTTATCTAATGCAATTTGCTTAAGCCATCAAAGGAAATTGCTTGGTTAATTCCTAGGTGATTAAATACAAAGTTTTCATAAGCTTTTCGTAATCTCTCGAGCTTCATGGTGCATTTTCTAGTATCGTCATCTTTGAGTTACAAAATTTATCTTGATTACTTTTAATTTTACATTTATATGTAACCTAATTACATTTGTAATAAAGAAACTTTGAGTTACATTTGAGGGGATTAGATGAGAAAAAGTTTTAAAACTCCAAAAAAGTAAAGATAAGGCAAGGTTTGCAAACCCTATTTAAAATTTTCTAACATCTATGAACAGTTAACTATCCAATCACAATCATATTTGCCTAGTCCATAATCATCTGATACATCCACAAAAATTATAAATATATAAAATGTGTTTTAAATTCAAGTTACCATATTTTGAAGTTTAATAATTGATCTATATTTAATTTAATTAAAAATAATATTCTTATGTGATTAACATTTATTTTGAACATATTTAAAAAAATCCTACTCCAAGTGAGATTAATCATTTAAGTTAAATGTAGTTTTCAATTAAATAATTTAATTGAATTTAAATTCGATGCTCATTACATTATTCAATCCATGTCTTAATATCTTTAAGAAATTATTATAATTAGATGAATAGGTGTTTGATGATAACTAGGAGTCCTAATTGAACTAAACCTCTTAAGAAAGTCTAAGCACCAACTTTGCAACTTTTAGCAAATAATATTTTTTTATTTTATATTATCTTGATTTGATCATATCAAACCTCAAATACCAAGAATCCAAGTTGGATTAAACTTCCTCGATTACTTGAAGAAATAGCTCATAAATAAAGTCCTAGTCCAACTAAGAGTCTATTCCATATTTTAAGCCATCGTAGTTCAACTCAATTACCATTGTCTTCCTCCCACTAAACCTCTGAAAATACAAAAATTGCAGCAACTATTTCCTACCATGGATGCCACACCAAGGTTTTAAGAAGAGAGACAAAATGTTGCACACATCAAGCACACTTAGTGCACTCACCATGGCCCATAATTGAAACATTCTTGGAATTTAAGCAAAAATTTTCATCAAGTATTATGAAATTTTCATGACACTTCCAAAGTGGAAAATCAAGGAAAAAACTGCACAAGAAGCTGATAAAAATTTTAGCACCATCAAAATATTGAAACGATGCCAACCTAGCACTAATCAACAACAAATTGCCAATTGATGACTCCAACATCTACTTAATTGGTAAAATCATATTTTGAACTAATTAATACTGAAATTAAACATCAACTAAAATGCTGAAACATAAAAATTAATTAGAAACAATTTCTAAAATTTTTAAAGCATGAAACGAATCAAAATAATATTGAAATCAAAATGATTTTGCAATCGATAACAAGTAAAACACATGATTAATCAAACTAATACAAAAGCCTCTAATACCACCTGTTGGTAGTCTCAGGTCAATAAAATGTTAGATTACAAAAGTTAATAATTTAAATTATAAAAATAGCAGTGAAAATAATACAAATAAGTAACACTGAGACTCTCTAAATCAAATCATCTTGCATGGTTTTTGATTAATCATTAAAATCAAGAATTTAAAGAAACATTCAAAATTTATCATACCTCAGCCTAGAGATGTCAAGATTAATTCCATGACTATAAGAACTTATACATCAAGTGTAATTATCATAAACTAAAGTTGTTTAAGTGTTCAGCCTCTAATAGTTATCCATATAGGTGATCCAAAAAGCTTTCAAAAGGGAGAGACTCTGCTTACAAAGACCTATGCTAGCAACTTAGATTTCAAAAAACATTCTTTTTCGTTAGAAGTCCCTTGATTCATAATCAAACAAAAAGAAAAAAAATAATTTTTCTCCAATTCCATGAAGTTGGTGTAATCCCTTTAAGAAAATAAGAGGAATTGCACCCACAGCTTTAGGGAGGTTTTAAAGTCACATAAACTAGGTCAATTATTCTCCAAGGATGGTAAACAAAGGCTTTTATACCTAGGGCAACTATTGCCAACTTTTGGCCCTTTTATAGCTTAGTCCTTGTATTTGAACTAGTACAAATTGGGCCTAAGTAACTTTTACTTATATTAGGTATATATGCCTAGCCTCATTTTAATTTTTACCAATCACCCTTATGTTTGTGACCTATTAGGCCCTTATCATGTTAGCAATAAATATAAATTACCCAGTTAAGAACATTTATATTAATAGATCAAGATTGGTATCTAGTAATGCATCATGGCAACCCAACATGCAGGGAGTGTCAAAATAGTTTTGACAAGCCTTTTAGTGTATAGTACCTAAATTTAATTCAATCTTTTCTTCATTTATCTCGAAATAGGCAAGAGGTTGGTGCAATGCTTACTCTTAACCCTTTTCATATTAGTATGCAACCCTTATGTCTTTACTCCATAATCAATATTGCCTTGACTAGGGACATTGACTTAACACGAGCTAGGAACAATTGGCATATGTTCCTTTATATCACACGAACTAATGAATCATCTTTAGACCACTCATTCACCTTCAGTATGCTTCATATCCTAGCCAAAACCACCTTACCATAAGCATTATTTATCATGGACCCGTTCAGGGTGATCTAACTATGAGAATCCACATACAAAATGACCTGGTGCCACAAGTCTAAGGATCATTTACACTGTTAACACATAAGAGTATTTCTATAGACACTTAAGTGAAAATAACAAACGAAACTCTTATAACGAGTCATGTTTAGTGAACTTATTCTAGTTAGCAAGCACCCACATGTTATCCCCAAGTATCTCAATACTTTAACTTATGAGATCAACTACATACATCAAATACATAAAGGCCTAACATATGCAAATCTTTGTGCATTGTTAATTCCCTTTCTAGACAATACAATTACCAGAAAACTTATTAGAAACATGGCTTTGATGCATAAAAATCCCATAATTGTAACTTATTTACAATTCCTTCGCAAAGCCAATGTATTTCATGAGCTTTATCTACACAAGATATGCTTACCAATTATTAAATAAAATCTTATGGATAAAAAATACCTCTTTAACATTAATAAAATATAATGTTTGTTTGCATGAAATTACAAAATGCTAATGTCATACAAGCTACAACTGTTAGCTTACAAAGCTTACATTAATAGTTAGATATTATAGACTTTGAATAGTTTGATAGGCAAATTGAGACATACCTTTTAAGTTTCTATTATTTGATGAGGATAAAAAATACAGCTAAATCCTCGTAATGGACTAATTGAAGTAAAGTATAAGTTAATGCTTGACATTAGTGAACCTTTTATTTTAGCCCATCAATGTCAACAAGTTTATTACAATTCTTATCCTTTGAATAGAAGAGAAAGTTGAGATCAGTGGGTTGTTTTTAAAACAAAGGCTATAATAGATTCTAAATTTGACCTCATGCAGAAGAAATAATTGATCTAAATTAAAGTTGTATTAAGTAATGGATGTGTCTATTCCCACCATTTAACATATTAAGAGGCTCTTGATGATCTTTAGCTATTTGTTCATGGTGATTTTGAAGAAATTAATAATGTTGTGAGAATCAATAAAGAGGAAAATGATAAGGAAGAAGAGAAAAACGAAGTTTTTGAAGAAGAAAAAGTTTTCAAAGAAAAATATAAAGATGTACATGTTGAAGAAGAAAATTATAATGATAGGTGACAATAACAATGAAGATGATTAGAAAGTAGAAGTTAAAAACTTGATTGTTTGTATTTATTAGTTTCGTATGTGCTTGAAAATGAATTTATGTGTTTATTTATCTTGTATGTGCATGATCGAAGTTTTATGTTTATTCATTTTGTACACGCATGAATTTATGTGTATAAACATTTACACATGCATAAATTTATATTATTTATTTATTTTTATGTCTAATCTATTTATTAATAAATTTTTATTATTCATGTTAAAGATAAAATGTGACGAGTGGATAAAAGCGATAAAAAAACCATGCAGGCAATATGGTCAACTTTTAGAGTAGCTAATATACATCAAGGATTATCCAAGAGGCCTTTTACACCATGTTTACTGCCTTGATCAGCTCCTTAAGCACCAACCATAACCTTGTATATGGCAACACAAGCGAGTGCATGTGAACCATTCTTTGCTTCACCTTGTCGAACGTTGACTAGTATCTTGTCAAGGAGCTAGCGCTAATATTTTTCAAGCAAGCTAGAATAAACCATGGGACAAATATATTTGCATCACATTCTTCAATTTCTTTTAGGACTTTCATGAAGTGCTGCCTTAGATCTACCATTGTTGCATTAATCAGATAACACTTCAACGATCGTGGCTAGCTTGAAAAAAATCCCCTTTAAGGCTAAATAATCTATGTGAAATTTATTTGAGGTTTCATTATGTATTTTGTCCTAGTCTTTAAAATCTAATATTTTGTTAGCCCCAGAATTTTTTAAAGTTTTCCCCCAAGAATTTCATTCCTCTATTAGCTAAAAAATAGTGGAAAGGGCCTAATATATTAAATTGGTCAAAGTTGGTTAGACTGTTCAAAGTTTTGGTAATTTTTAGGTTAAAAGTTGGCTTTTTAGGGTATTTTGGGTCATTTTTAGTTAAAAATTAACCTTTAGAGTAATTTTGGTCAATTGCATAACCTATAAGGGCATTTGGTCAAAGGTCAAATTTTAGGGGTAAAATGGTCTTTAGTCAAATATAAAGGTATTTTTGAAATAGAATTACCGTTTTATGGGTAGACGATAAAGTTTCGATTTAGGAGTCATTCTTATTAAATTTTATTTTTAACTTAGTGATCATGGCAATAAGGGTATTTGGATACCTTTAAGTTAAAGTTGCCTAGAGTTTTGTAGGGGTATTCGAATTCCCAATCCCATGGCATTTGGATATCCCCATGGTTTAAACAAATACAAGCCCAAAGTCCTTGTTTTAGTCTAATTGAGGTTTCCTCTTACATTTATACAATAGTCCCTTTTTATTTCTTTGTTTTGTTTGTTTTGAGTGCTTTGTGATTATTGTTATTGGATTTTATTAAAAAAGTAAAAATAATTTTTCATAAACAAAAAAGAATAACATGATTTGGTAAGGTGACTTTGAAATGCTTTGTCGGACTACCGAGGAGTACCTTTAGGGTTTTTTTTAATCAAAGACTATTGCCCATGTCTAATTTTGTTTCCCATTTTTTTTAATAAAAAGGATTATATCAACGTTAAACAAAGGGAAATCTTCTAATCTCGACTGGACTACCAGGGAGATTGGGGTAGACCCCAACACAAGGCATTGATGTAATCTTTGGTAAAAAACAATCGGTTAAAACAATTATCTTTCAAAAATTGATGTTGCCGTGCTCTTTTATTAGCGTAATGATCGTATATAATTGCCGGTTTGTCTTTAGTTTTATTAGTGTTATCATTCATGAAATCTAATTTTTTTTTTAAATAAAATAAGGCAATGTTCGATGTTATACTTGAATCTCTCGTTAGACTACTGGGAAGGAACACTAGAATTTTTATTAACATAGAGCATCCTTTTTAAGAATAAGACTTTGAGGATTTCAAAACTAAAAAAACTATGTATTCCGTCGGAATACTGGGAAATATAAAGAATTCGGCAAAAAAAAAACTCGGGTCATTCTCAAATAAAATATACCATTTTGGGGAATTGTTTTTAAATACTGAAATTCAAATTATTTTTGTCAAGGTTGAAGATTACACATGATTAATCGATACCGATTTACCGATGCTACGAGGGTGTTAATCCTTCTCCATGCATAATCAAACCCGATTTTTGTTTTTCTTTGGTTCAATGTAGACTGTTTTTAATTGGCTTTTAAGAACTTTTAATTAATTTAAAACTTTTTTTTAAAAAAGCTTATCTTAATTGGTAGCAAATTGCACCTAAACAAGAAAGATTGGTTGCAACTATATTTTGTAACATTCGTGCCTAGCACGCTGGGTTTGCATCCAGCTGGTTATGGACAGGTTCATATTACAAAAATCAAATTTTACTTTAATTTACTTAGCCAAATATGTTAAATCTTATGCATTAATTCTTACTGTGTCATTACAGGGGAAATATGATTTGGCCTTTCGAGCAAAAGTGGTTAGAAAATTGTTGGAGGCCACATGTATGGAATGCTTTAAATACAAGGTAAATACTAAGACGAAAAATACTGTGGTCTTCTAGGAGACTAATAAAATAGGAGACTCTAAGGGTTACAAATGTGTCTGGATAGCTTTTTCTATTTGAGATCAACTTGTTGACAGCATTTGGAGCACTGATGGTTGGAAAGGAAGTCCTAATAGCCAAAGCTAATAGGAATACGGAAAACAATGAAAGCATTGTCAAGCACACAGAAGGATTGGTTCCTTTTCTAGTTATAGATCACTGGATGATAACATTCATTTTCAATGCAAATACTATTCAAAAGTTTAATCTTTTAAGTTATATTTGTATAGATTGTTTTATTAACATAATTTTGAAATTTCATTTTAGGTAGTCACAAGAGGATAGATTGTTTTATTAACAAAATCCATAAACATGCTGGGGGTATTGGTGATTATGTAGACAAAAAGTCTAAAACTGTTAGTGTAAGTTTTTAAATATATCGATATTACCAATTACATTCTGTGATTTCTTTAACTGAATTGTATACGTGTGTCAGTTATAGTGTCTCATATATGCAATGTATATTTAATATTTGTAATTGGAGGAAAACTATGGTGTTTCTCTGCAGCAAATGTGCCTTCATATCCAAATTTCGATCCTCAGGTCTGGTCTCAAGCTGTTGGGGCATTAAGACTACTAGGACGCATTTTTACGGGTTTAGAATAAGACCTAAGACTTAGAATGTTTTTCCTTTTACTACTAGCTCCAATTAAGATGTGGTCGGCTACAGTCCATGTGGTCTTTTAACTTCACAGTACTTGTCGACAGCTCAGCCTGATGAAGTGCTTGCATTGAAGGTTGATGTTTCGCTCGTCATGATGCAAATGGAGCAAATGAATGATGCCTTATGTAACTTGTCGAGGATGTTCGAACTATTGTCCAGAGTCATCATAGATGTTTTGGCACCGGAGGTGGTGGTTTTGGAAGCAGTGGTACCTAATGATGCAGGTACGATCCGTCTTTACATATATACATATATATATATATATTACATTTTCTAATAATATTTTATTTAATTACAATAGTTTGTGTTTTATAGTATTAGTTATTTAATTTAATTTTATGTCAAAATAATTATACCTTGTAATATATTTGATTATTATAACTATAATTATAATTATATAAATAAAATTATAATTTTTGGTGCTAAAAGAAAACATTATTGATAGAAAATTTTATAAATAAAATTATAATAACAATTATCGATGAAATGACTCATTCCGTCGCAAAAGTTTTTTGAAAGAAATTTTACTAGCAAATTTTTTTCGATGAAATTTTTATCGCAATTTTTTCCTTGAAAATTTTTATCGTAATATTTTTTAAAAATAAAATTAAAATTCGAATCTTTGCATCTATATTTTTCCTCTAAATCTTGGATCGCATCCTCTTTCATATATATATATATATAAAACAACATTTTTTCCTTTTAAAAATCGAATCCAGGAAAGATCAAAGGCATGTTACTTGATTTTCTACATAGAAAACGAAATTCTTATTTTCAATGTGTAATCATGCCGATAAAGATTAAAAAAGAATGGAAGAAAATGAATATTTTTACGAAATCTAGCAAACTAGCTTGGACCACAAAAAAGGTAGCATCAATTCGTAAAGAAAGCACTAAACCCACAACACTAAAACGAAGCACTTGTACTCTTTATCTTCTTTCCTTGCCTTGATGATGCTGCTGCTGCATGTTACATGCGGATGAGGATTGAAGAATCACTCAGTGGATTGAACAAAATAAATATCAATGGGAAATCTAATTTGCTCTCATTTTAGTACTACAAGTAAATAGTAAAACTTGAAAAATAGTTCATTAACGGTTTAATTTTTATTTATTAAGCTAAATAAATAATTATGAACAAAATCACAAGGTTTTTTGATTAAATGAATTGAATTTGAGCAAAGTTTGTCTAATTTATTTGTATTCACGAATAAGCTCGTTTATAAATCATTTAAAGCTTATGTAATTGATCATCTAAAGTTTGTTATTATCCGATTATAAAATAACCAATAATATTATTATTTTTATTTATAATATGAATAACGATAATTATTTTTTATTATTTTATATCTAAAACTAAAGAATATATTTACTTAAATTTGTCTGTTTATTATTCATGAATAAATTTTAATTGTTCAAAAATATGTTCGATAATATCTTTGTTTAATATTTGTGAACAAGTTTATTTATATTAAACAAACTGAATTCGAATATTCCTAATTTTAAAAAAATAAAACTTACAATTTTCAAATTTTTTAATGTACATGAACCAAACACAAACATATTTCAAATAAAAAAAAACAAACACAATATATATATATATATAAATAAGCCGGATTCATTTAGTGTCCTATTCATTCTCTTTCCCTAGTTTAATTTTCTAATCTTAACAATAAAAGCATCGCACCCTTTCATTTTACTTGGTTCAGTAATTAGTGTGTGATTTCCCTGCTTAAAAGGCAGAGTGCAAATTCTCTTTTCCTCAAATCAGAAAACCAATGAAAGTAGTAAAATTGAACGCCGCAGTGACATCTAAAAGATTTTAAATTTTAATTTTAATATCTGTTTTTTTTTTATTCCTATGATCCCAAAGTTATTATTCTTCTTTTTTTCAAAACATAGCATGGAATTTGCTTTTCCAGTACACTAAGTTAACTTGAGTTTTGTCGCTGCAGTGAAATTAAACATCATAAATTATTTCGTTCATTATCAATAAAATTTTTATATTTCGCACATTGAGTTAAAAAAATAATACATACTTTTAAAGTATATTTTAATTCAAAATATATAAAATATGTGATAATTTTTTAATATCGTTTGTTAAATTAATAAATTTCACTAGGTGTACCAAAAACAAATTCAATTGAATTTTGATGTTTATTCTTTAACAATTTTTTGTTTTTAGAAGAGAACATTTCAAACCAACTTCTTATTATATTTATCCTTGACCCAAAGGTTTAAATTAAATTTAAATATATTTAATTATTCTCGTTTGTATTTAGTACATCTATTCATGAGCCATATTAAGCTTAGATAAGATGTTAACAACTTCTATATTTATCTAAACTTTGCCGGATTAAAATATGGATAATATTTCTAAATTAAAAGACCTATCGAAGCTGGACCCGCCTAATTTTAATATATTAATATATTTATTATTACTAATATATATACTTGGGACGAGGAGAATGCAGTGTACTATGAACTCGATCCCCATCTCTGCTGCAGGAGACGGTGGAACTGCTCCTACTCCAGTGGCATATACAGGGGATTCAGAAGGAAAAAAGACCACGAGTTGGGCTTCAAGTCAACTGCCAACGGTAAACCTCCGGAATCAGTACAAAATTGTACCCTTAGTTTTTAAAAATAAAGCTCCTAGATGGCATGGACAGTTGCGTTGTTGGTGCTTATATTTTAAAGGACGAGTTACAGTGGCTTCTATAAAGATTTGTCAGTTGCCGGTCCAATGGAGTCTTTCCCTTTATCACAATACATAGTACCTAATTAACATTTATTTATTTGGATGAAATTAAAATTTTTTATTTAAAATCCTGTTCGATTTGAAAATAAAATTTAAAATTTATTTAAATTTATTTTTTGACCGTATTATTTTTGTTTGAATTTTTTTAAAATAAAATAAATTTTTAAAATTAAATGAGTAGTTCAATATTTAAATTAGTTTAATATTTGAGATACAAGTTGTAAGAAAACTATTAATTTTGGTCAAAATATAGTCATAAGTCATATGGTCAATTCAATTTTGATGACAGCACTCAATTGGAAATTTGTCCCTTTTGGCTGTATTTATGCGCCCCTACTTGACCAATCGACGCATGTGCAGCACAAGCCATATGATACACGACTCCCTGTCAATTCTCCAATGACTAAAGTCAATGTCCACCCA
>JBBYHO010213079.1:10444-35131 GCA_038382025.1 Adansonia gregorii | reverse complement strand
GAGAATGAGTTTATGGTGCTTAATCTTGAAAAGAAAAGAGATCATTATGTGAATTCATGTTTATCCCAACTGACAAACAAACTTTAACTCTAAAAGCTGAGGGAAAGAGAAGCTTTTCTTAAAGCATCAATGTCATTTATCCTAATGAGGAGAATAACTTGATGCGCCTAATCATAAAAAAAAAGGAGAATATTATGTGAATCCGTGTTTGTCCTAATTGACAAACGAATTTTACCTCTAAAAAATGGTGAAAAGAGAAGCTTTTCTTACAAAGCCATAGAATCAATGTCATTTACCCTAACGAGTAGAATGAGTTTATTGCGCCCAATCAAGCAAGGAAAAGAGAATATAATGTGAATCTGTGTTTAGCCTAATTGACAGACGAACATTGATTATAAAAAATGGTGGGAAATAAAGCTTTTCTTATGAAACTAAAGCTTTAATGTCATTTATCCTAATGAGAAGAATGAGTTTATCGTGCCCAATCATGAAAAGAAAAGAGATTATTTTGTGAATCTGTGTTTGTCCCAATTAACAAACAAACTTTAAATCTAAAAAATGGTGGAAAGAAATGGTTTTCTGATAAAACCAAAGCATCAATGCCATTTATCCCAATGAGGAGAATGAGTTTACAGTGCCTAATGATATAAAGCAATGAGACTACTTTGTGAATCTGTATTTGTCCTAATTGACAAACAAATTTTAATTCTAAAAATTAGTGGAAAAATAAGCTTTCTTTATAAAACCAAGCATTAATGTCATTTTTTCGAATGAGTAGAACGAGTTTATGGCACCCAATCACAAAGAAAGAAAGATTATTATGTGAATCTATGTTTATCCTAACCGATGAATGAACTTTGATTCTAAAAATTGGTGTGAAGAAAAGCTTCTGCTATGAAACTAAAGCATCAATGCCATTTATCCTAATGAGGAGAATGAGTTATGGAGCCCAATCATGAAAAGAAATGAGATTATTATGTGAACTCGTGTTTGTTCCAATTGACAAATAAACTTTAACTCTAAAAATTGGTGGCAAGAAAAGCTTTTGTTATAAAGCCAAAGCATCAATGTCATTTATCCTAATGAGTAAAACAAGTTTATGCCACCCACTCATGAAAATGAAAAAAGTTATTATGTGAATATGTGTTCATCCTAATTAACAGATAAAATTTGATTCTAAGAAATGGTGGGAAGAAAAGCTTCTCTTGGTAAACTAAAGCATCAATATCATTTATCCCAATAAAGAGAATGAGTTTATAGTGCCTAATTTTGAAAAGAAAAGAGATTACTATACAAATCAGTGTTGGTCCCAACTGATAAACAAACTTTAACTCTAAAAAATGAGGGGAAAAAAGCTTTTCTTATGAAACCAAAGCATCAACGTCATTTATCCTAATAAAGAGAATGAGTTTACGGTGCCTAATCTTGAAAAGAAAGAAGATTACTATAGGAATCGGTGTTGGTCCCAACTGACAGACAAATTTTAATTCTAAAAAATGGTGGAAAAAAAAGCTTTTCTTACAAAACCAAAGCATCAATGTTATTTATAAAGATTAGTAGAATGAGTTTATAGCACCCCAATCATGAAAAGAAAGAAGATTATTATGTGAATCCATTTTTGTCCTAACTAGTAGACGAACTTTGATATTAAAAACTAGTGGGAGGAAAAACTTTTATTAATAATCCAAAGCATCAACGTCATTTATCCTAATAAGGAGAATGAGTTTATGGTACCCAATCATGAAAAAAAAAGGTGATTATTATGTGAATTCATGTTTGTCCCAATTGACAAACAAAATTTAACTCTAAAAAATGAGGGAAAAAAGCTTTTATTATGAAACCAAATCGTCAGTGTCATTTATACCAATGAGTAGAATGAGTTTATGACCCTAAATAATGAAAAAAAAATTATATGAACCCATATTTGTCATAATTGACAGACGAACTTTGATTCTAAAAAATGGTGGGAAAGAAAGCTTTTTTGTGGAGCGAAAGTGTCAAAGTCATTTATCCCAATCAGGAGAATAAGTTTATGGTGCCTAATCGTGAAAAGAAAGGAGATTATTATGTGAATCGAAGTTGGTCCCAATTAGAAACAAACTTTAACCTTAAAAAATGATGGAAAGAGAAGCTTTTCATATGAAACCAAAGCATCAATGTCATTTATCCCAATGAGGAGAATGAGTTCATGGCATCTAATGATGAAAAGAAAGGAGATTACTATGTGAATCCGTGTTTGTCTTAATTGACAAATAAACTTTAATTCTAAAAAAATGGTGGAAAGATAAGCTTTTCTTATGAAACCAAGGCATTAATGTCATTTATAACAATGAGTGAAACAAGTTTATTGCCCCTAATCAAGAAAGGAAAAAAGATTATTATGTGAATCTATGTTTCTCTTAACTTGCAGATGAACTTCAATTCTAAAAAATGGTTGGAAGAAAAGCTTTTCTTATGAAACTAAAACATTAATGTTAATTATCCTAATAAGGAGATTAAGTTTATGGTGTCCAATCATGAAAAGAAAAGAGATTATTATGTGAATCCATTTTTGTCCTAATTGACAAACAAACCTTAACTTCAAAAAAAGATGAAAAGAGAAGCTTTTTATAAAACAAAAGCATCAATGTCTTTTATCCTAATGAGTAAATCGAGTTTATGGCTCCGAACCATGAAAATAAAAAAGATTATTATGTGAATCCATGTTTACCCTAATTGACATATAAAGTTTAATTCAAAAAAATGGCGTGCAAAAAAGGTTCTTATGAAACCAAAGTGTCAATGTCCTTTATTCTAATGAGGAGAATGAGTTTATGGTACCAAATCTTGAAATGAAAGGAGCTTATTATGTGAATCTATGTTTGTCGTAATTGACAAAGGAACTTTACTCTAAAAATAGTGGAAAAAGAAGCTTTACTTATGAAACCAAAACATGTCATTTATCCTAATAAGTAAAAGAAATTTTTTATGCATAATCATTAAAATAAAGCAGATTATTATGTGAATCTTTGTTTGCCCTAATTGACAAGTTAACTTTGATTCTAAAAAATCATGGGAATGAATGCTTCTTTTGTTAAACCAACATCAATGTTATTGATCCCAATGAAGAGAATGGGTATATGGTGCCTAATCTTGAAAAGAAAAGAGATTATTATGTTAATTGGTGTTGGTCCCAACTGATAAACAAACTTTAACTCTAAAAAATAGGGGAAAGATAAGCTTTTCTTATGAAACCAAAGCATCAATGTTAGTTATCCCAATAAGGAGAATGAGATCAAGGTGCCTAATCATGAAAAAAAAAGATTACTATACAAATTTATGTTTATCGTAACTGACATACAAACTTTAATTTTAAAGGATGGTGGAAAGAGAAGCTTTTCTTATGAAACTAAAGCATCAAAGTCATTTATCCGGACGAGTAAAATGAGTTTATGGCACCCAATCACAAAAGGAAAGGAGATTATTATGTGAACTCATCTTTTATCCTAACTGGTAGATGAACTTTGATTTTGAAAAATGGTCAGAATAAAAGGTTCTATTATTAAACCAAAGCATTAATGTCATTTATCCCAATGAGAAGAATGAGTTTATGGTACCCAATCATAAAAAAAAAAAAGTGATTATTACATGAATCCTTGTTTGTCTCGATTAACAAACAAGCCCTTAACTCTAAAAAATGGTGGAAAGAGAAGCTTTTCTTACGAAACCAAAGCATCAATGACATTTATCCCAATGAGTATATCGAGTTTATGGCACCTAATCATGAAAATGGAGGAGATTATTATATGAATCCATGTTTACTCCAATTGATAGATGAAGTTTAATTCCAAAAAATGGTGGGAAGAAAAGCTTTTATTATGAAACCAAAGCATCAATGCCATATATCCCAGTGAGGAGAATAAGATCATGGTGCCCAATCATGAAAAGGAAAAAAACTACTACGTGAATTCATGTTTGTCCTCACTAAAAAATAAACTTTAATTCCAAAAAATGGTGGAAAGAGAAGCTTTTTTTATGAAACCTAAGCATCAATGTCAATTATCCAAATGAGTAAAATGAGTTTATAGCACCCAATCACGAAAAAAAAGAGATTATTATGCGAATCCATCTTTCTCCTAACTGGTAAACAAATTTTGATTCTAAAAAATGGTGGGGAAAAAAAGCTTTTATTATTAAACCAAAGCATTAATGTCATTTATCCTAATAAGGAGAATGAGTTTATGGTACCCAATCACGAAAAGAAAGGTGATTATTATGTGAATCCTTGTATATCCCAATTGACAAACAAAATTTAACTCTAAAAGGTGGGGGAAAGACAAGCTTTTATTATGAAACCGAGCATCAATGTCATTTATCCCAATGAGTAGAATGAGTTTATGGTGCCAAATCATGAAAAAAAAAGAATGTTATTATGTAAATCATCCTAATTGACAGATGAACTTTGATTCTAAAAAATGGTGGGAATGAAAGCTTTTTTATGAAGCCAAAGTGACAATGCCATTTATCCCAATTAGGAGAATAAGTTTATGGTGCCTAGTCTGGAAAAGAAAGAAGATTATTATGTAAATTAGAGTTGGTCCCAACTGACAAATAAACTTTAACCCTAAAAAATGATAGGAAGAGAAGCTTTTCTTATGAAACCAAAGCATCAATGTCATTTACCCCAATGAGAAGAATGATTTAATGGTGCCCAATGATGAAAAGAAATGAGATTACTATATGAATCTATGTTTATCCCAGTTGACAAACAAACTTTAATATTAAAAAATGGTGGAAAGATAAGCTTTTCTTATGAAACCAAAGCATTAATGTCATTTATAACAATTACTAGAACGAGTTTATTGCACCCAATCAAGAAAGAAAAAGAGATTATTATGTGAATCCATGTTTTGCCTAGCTAACAGATGAACTTTAATTCTAAAAAATGGTTAGAAGAAAAGCTTTTTTAACGAAACTAAAGCATCAATGTCAATTATCCCAATGAGGAGATTGAGTTTATAGAGCCCAATTATGAAAAGGAATGAGATTATTATGTGAATCCATGTTTATCCTAATTGGCAAACAAACCTTAAATCTAAAAAATAGTGGAAGGAGAACCTTTTGCATTAATGTCATTTATCCCAATAAGTAGGTCGAGTTTATGGCGCCCAATCATGAAAATAAAGGAGATTATTATATGATGTCATGTTTGCCTTAATTGATAGATGAACTTTGATTTTAAAAAGTGGCAAGAAGGAAAGCTTTTTCTTATGAAGCTAAAGCATCAACATTATTTATCCTAATAAGGAGAATCAGTTTATGGTGCCCTGTCTTGAAAAAGAAAGAGATTATTATGTGAATCAGAGTTGGTCCCAACCAATAAACAAACTTTAACATTAAAAATGGTGGAAAAAAAAGCTTTACTATGAAATCAAAGCATCAATGCCATTTATCCCAATGAGGAGTATGAGCTCATGGTGCCTAATGATGAAAAGGAAGGAGATTACCATGTGAATTCATTTTTGTCCAATTGACAAAGAAACTTTGATTTTAAAAAAAGGTCAAAAGGGAAGGTTTTCTTATGAAACTAAAGCATTAATGTTATTTATAAGAATGACTAGAATGAGTTTATTGCGCCTAATCAAGAAAGAAAAAGAGATTATTATGTGAATTTGTGTTTCTCCTAACTAACAGATAAAACTTTAATTCTAAAAAAATGCTTGGAAGAAAAGCTTTTCATATGAAACTAAAGCATCAATGTTAATTATCCCAATGAGGAGATTGGGTTTATAGTGCCCAATCATGAAAAGGAAGGAGATTATTATGTGAATCTATGTTTGTCCTAATTAACAAACAAACTTTAACTCTAAAGAAATGGTGGAAAGAGAACTTTTTCTTATGAAACCAAAGCATCAATATCATTATTCTAATGAGTAGATTGAGTTTATGATGCCTAATCATGAAAATAAAAAAGATTATTATCTGAATCTGTGTTTGCCTTAATTGACAAAAGAAGTTTAATTCTAAAAAATGGTGGGAAGAAAAACTTTTCTTATGAAACCAAAGGATCAATGTCATTTATCCTAATGAGGAGAATGAGTTTATGGTGCCCAATCTTGAAATGAAAAGGGATTATTTTGTGAATCTGTGTTTGTCCTAATTGACAAACAAACTGTAACTCTAAAAATGGTGGAAAGAGAAGCTTTTCATATGAATCCAAAGCATCAATGTCATTTATCCTAATGAGTATAATGAGTTTGTGGTAACCAATCATTAGAAAAAAGAGATTACTATGTGCATCCATTTTTGCCCTAATTGATAGAGAAATTTTAATTCTAAAAAATTATAGGAAGAAAAGTATTTCTTATGAAACCAAAGCATCAATGCCATTTATCCTAAAGAGAAGAATGAGTTTATGGTTCCCAATCATGAAAAAAAAAGGAGATTATTATGTGAATCTGTGTTTGTTCTAACTGATAAACAAACTTTAACTCTAAAAAATGGTGGAAAAAAAAGCTTTTCTTATGAAACCAAAGCATCAATGCCATTTATCCTAGTGAGTAAAACAAGTTTATGATGCCTAACCATGGAAAGAAAGGAGGCTATTATGTGAATCACATTTGTCCCAGCTGATAGATGAAGTTTAATTCTAAAAAAATATGGGAAAAAAGTCTTCTTATGAAACTAAAGCATCAATTCCATTTATCCTAATGAGGCAAATAAGTTTATGGTGCCTGATCATGAAAAGAAAAGAGATTATTATGTGAATCCGTGTTTGTCCTAATTGACAAGTAAACCTTAAATCTGAAAAATAATGGAAAGAAAAGCTTTTCTTATGAAACCAAAGAATCAATGTTATTTATCCCAATCAGACGATCAAGTTTATGGCACCCTGTCATGAAAAAAAGGATATTATTATATGAATCCTTATTTATCCTAATTGATAGACGAACTTTAATTCTAAAAAATTGTGGGAAGAGAAGCTCTTCTTATGAAATCAAAGCATTAATATCGTTTATCCCAATGATGAGAATAAGTTTATGCTACCCAATCGTGGAAAGAAAGGACATTATTATATGAATCCATGTTTGTTCCAATTAACAAATGAACTTCGACTCTAAAAAATAATGGAAAGAGAGGCTTTTCTTATGAAATCAAAGCAACAATGTCATTTATCCCAATGAGTAGAATGAGTTTACAGTGCCCAATCATGAAAAGAAAGGGGATTATTACATGTATCTATTTTTTCCCTAATGGATAGATAAATTTAATTCTAAAAAATTGTGACAAGAAAAGCTTTTCATCTGAAACAAAAACATCAACGTCATTTATGCAAAAACATCAATGTCATTTATGCCAAAGGGGAGAATAAGTTTATGGATCCCAATCATGAAATGAAAGGAGATTATTAAGTGAATCCATGTTTATCCTAATTGATAAACGAACTTTAACTCTAAAAAATGGTAGAAAGAAAAGTTTTTTTTATGAAATCGAAGAATCGATGTCATTTATGCCAATGAGCAGAATGCGTTTATGGTGCCCAATGCTAAAAAGAAAGGAAATTATTAAGTGAATCTGTGTTTATCCTAATTGAGCTAATTGACAGATGAAGTTTAAATCTAAGAAATGGTCGGAAGAAAAGTTTTTTTATGAAACCAAGCATCAATGTCATTTATCCCAGCAAGGAGAATGAGTTTATGATACCTAATCATGAAAAAAATCATATTATTATGTGAATCTGTCTATTCTAATTGACAAATAAACTTTAACTCTAAAAATAATGGAAAGAAAGGCTTTTCTTATGAAACCAATGAATCAATGTCATTTATTCCAATGATTAGATCGAGTTTATGGCTCCCAATCATAAAAAGAAAGGAGATTATTATGTGAACCCTTGTTTGTCCTAATTGACAGACGAAGTTTAATTCAAAAAAATGGCAGGAAAAAAAGCTTTTCTTATGAAACCAAAGCATCAATGTCATTTAACCCAATGAGAAAAATGAGTTTATGGTGCCCAATCATGAAAAAAAAGGAGATTGCTTTGTGAATCCGTGCTTGTCCCAATTGACAAACAAACTTTAACTTTAAAAAGTGGTGGAAACAGAAGCTTTTCTTATTAAATTGAAGAATCAATGTCATTTATAAGATTGAGCAGAATAACTTTATGGCACCCAATGATGAAAAGAAAGGAGATTATTAGGTAAATCTGTGTTTGTCCTAGTTGAGCTAATTGACAGATGGAGTTTAATTCCAAAAAATGGTAGGAAAAAAACTCTTCTTATGAAAGAAAAGCATCAATGTCATTTATCCCAATAAAGAGAATTATTTATGGTGCCCAATCAAGGAAAGAAACGAGATTATTATTTGAATTCGTGCTTGTCTCAACTGATAAACAAACCTTAACTCTAAAAAATGATGAAAAAAAAGCTTTTTTTTATGAAACCAAAGAATCAATGTCATTTATCCCAATGAGTAGATCAAGCTTATGTTGCCCAATCATGAAAAAAAAGAGATTATTATGTGAATCCTTATTAGTCCTAATTGATAGACAAAGTTTAATTCTAAAAAATGGTAGGAAAAAAATGCTTCTTATGAAAGCAGAGCATCAATGTATTTTATCCTAATAAGGAGAATGAGTTTATGGTGCCCAATCTTGAAAAAAAAGGATATTATTAGGTGAATCCATGTTTGTTCTAATTAACAAACGAACTGTAACTCTAAAAGGTGTGGAAAAAAAAGCTTTTCTTATGAAATCAAAGCATCATGTCATTTATCCCAAGGAGTAGAACAAGTTTATGGTGCCTAATGATGAAAAGAAAGGAGATTATTATGTAAATCTATTTCTGTCCTAATTGACAAAGAAATTTTAATTCTAAAAAATTGTGGGAAGAAATGCTTTTCATATGAAATCGAAGCACCAATGTCATTTATACCAAAGAGGATAATGAGTTTATGGTGCCTAATCATGAAAAAGAAGGTGATTATTATGTGAATCCATGTTTGTCCCAATTGACAAATGAACTTTACCTCTAAAAAATGGTGGAAAAAAAGTTTTTCCTCTAAAATCAAAGAATCAATGCCATTTATACCAATGAGTAGAATGAGTTTATGGCGCCGAATGATGAAAAGAAAGGAGATTTTTAAGTGTATTTGAATCTATTTCTATCCTAATTGACAGAGAAACTTTAATTCTAAAAATTATGGGAAGAAAAGCTTTTCATATGAAACCGAAGCATCAATGTCATTTATGCCAACTAGGAGAATGAGTTTATGATGCCCAATCATGAAAAAGAAGGCAATTATTATGTGAATCCGTGTTTGTCCCAATTGACAAATGAACTTTTAACTCTAAAAAATGGTGGAAAGAAAAGCTTTTCCTCTAAAATCAAAGAATCAAAGTCATTTATACCAATAAGTGGAATGAGTTTATTATGCCAATGATGAAAAGAAATGAGATTTTCAAGTGAATTTGCATTTGTCCTAATTGAGCTAATTGACAGACAATGTTTAATTCTAAAAAATGGTGTGAAGAAAAGTCTTCTCATGAAACCAAAGCATCAATGTTATTATTTATCCCAACGAGGAGAACGAGTTTATGTTGCATAATCATGGAAAGAAATGAGATTATTATGTGAATCTATGTCTGTCCCAATTAACAAACAAACCTTAGCTCTAAAAAATGGTGGAAAAAAAGCTTTTTTAATGAAACCAAAGAATGAATGTCATACATCCCAATGAGTAGATCAAGCTTATGGCATCCAATCATAAAAAAATGGAGATTATTATGTGAATCCTTGTTTATCCTAATTGATAGACAAAGTTTAACTCTAAAATGGTGGGAAAAAAGTTCTTTTTATGAAACCAAAGCATCAATGTCATTTATCCAAATGAGGAGAATGAGTTTAAGGTGCCCAATCCTTAAAAAAAGCATATTATTATCTGAATCCGTGTCTATCCCAATTGACAAATAAACTTTGCTCTAAAAAGTGGTTGAAAAATAAGCTTTTCTTATGAAATCAAAGCATCATGTCATTTATCCCAATGAGTAGATTGAGTTTATGGTGCCTAATCATGAAAAGAAAAGAACGTATTATATGAATCCATTTTTGTCCTAATTGACAAAGAAAATTTAATTCTAAAAAATTATGGGAAGAAAAGCTTTTCATATGAAGCCAAAGCATCAATGTCATTTATCCCAACGAGGAGAATGAGTTTATGATACCTAATCATGAGTAGAAAGGATATTATTATGTGAATCCGTATCGTTCTTATTGACAAATAAACTTTAACCATAAAAAATACTGGAAAGAAAAGTTTTTCTTATGAAACTAAAGAATCAATGTCTTTTATCCTAATGAGTGGATCGAGTTTATGGTGTCCAATCATGAAAAAAAAGAGATTATTATATGAATCCTTGCTTGTTTTAACTGAAAGACGAAGTTTAATTCCAAAATATGGTGGGAAAAAAATTTTTCTTCTGAAACCAAAGCATCAATGTCATTTAACTAGATGAGAAAAATGAGTTATGGTGCCCAATCATGAAAAGAAAAGAGATTGTTATGTGAATGTGTGCTTGTCCTAATTGACAAATGAATTAACTTTAAAGAATTATGAAGATTATTAAGTGAATCTATCTTTGTCCTAATTGAGCTAATTGACAAACAAAGTTTAATTCTAAAAAATGGTGGGAAGAAAAGTCTTCTTATGAAACCAAAGCGCCAATGTCATTTATCCCAATGAGGAGAATAAGTTTATGGTACCCACTCATGAAAAGAAATGAGATCATTATGTGAATCTGTGTCTGTCCCAATTGACAGACAAACTTTAACTTTAAAAAATTGGTGGAAAGAAAAGTTATTCTTATGAAACCAAAGAATCAATTTCATTGACCCCAATGAGTAGATCAAGCTTATGGCACCCAATTACTAAGAGAAAGGAGATTATTATGTGAATCCTTTTTTATCGTAATTGGTAAACGAAGTTTAATTCAAGAAAATGGTGGGACTAAAAGCTTTTCTTATGAATCTAAAGCATCAATGTCATTTAACCTAACGACAAGATGAGTTTATGGTGCCCAATCATCAAAAGAAAAGAGATTGTTATATGAATCCGCGCTTGTCCAATTGACGAGTGAACTTTTACTTTAAAAAATGGTAGAAAGAAAGGTTTCTCTTATGAAATTAAAGAATCAATGTCATTTATATCAATAAGCAGAATGAGTTTATGGCGCCCAACGATGAAAAAAAAGGAGATTATTAAGTGAATCTACATTTGTCTTGATTGAGCTAATTGACAAATGACATTTAATTCTAAAAAATAGTGGGAAGAAAAGTCTTTTTATGAAACCAAACATCAATATCATTTATCCCAACAATGAGAATGAGTTTGTGGTACCCACTCATGAAAAGAAATAAGATTATTATGTGAATCTGTGTCTGTCCCGATTGACAAACAAACCTTAACTTTCAAAAATGATGGAAAGAAAAACTTTTCTTTTTAAACCAAAGAATCAATATCATTTATTCCAATGAGTAGATCGAGCTTATGGCACCTAATCATTAAAAGAAAGGAGATTATTATGTGAATCCTTCTTTGTCATAATTGGCAGATAAAGTTTAATTCCAAACAATGGTGGGAAGAAACGCTTTTTTTATGAAACCAAAGCATCAATGTCATTTAACCCGATGAAAGAATGAGTTTATGGTGCCCAATCATGAAAAGAAAGGAGATTGTTATATGAATCCATGCCTGTCCTAATTGATAAACGAATTTTAACATTTAAAAATGGTGAAAAGAGAAGCTTTTCTTGTGAAACCAAAGCATCAATGTCATTTATCCTAATAAGTAGAATGAGTTTATCCTACCTAGTCATGAAAAGAAAGGAGATTATTATGTGAATCCATCTTTGTCATAATGGACAAACGAACTTTGATTCTTAAAAATGGTGGGAAGAAAAGCTTTACTTATGAAATCAAAGCATCAAATATCATTATCCCAATGAGAGGAATGAGTTTATGGCACCCAATTATGAAAAAAAGAGATTATTAAGTGAATACATATTTGTTCCAATTGGGAAATGAACTTTAACTTTAAAAAATGAGGGAAAGACAAGCTTTTATTATCAAACCAAGCATTAATGTCTTTTATCTCGATGAGTAGAAAGCATTTATGGCAACAAATCATAAAAAGAAAGAAGATTATTAAGTGCATCCATGCCTATCCTAATTGATAAATGAGTTTAAGTCCAAAAAACAGTAGGAAGAAAAGCTTTCTTGTGAAACCAAAGCATCAATGCCATTTATCCTGATGAAGAAAATGACTTTATGGTGTCCAATCATGAGAAGAAAGGAGATTGTTATATGAATCCATGCTTATCTCAATTGACAATTGAACCTTAACTTTAAAAAATGGTGGAAAGATAATTTTCTTATGAAATTGAAGAATTAATGTCATTTATATCAATGAGTAGAATAAGTTCACGATGCCCAACGATGAAAAGAAAAGAGATTATTAAGTGAATCTGTATTTGTCCTAATTAAGCTAACTAATAGACGGCGTTTAATTCTAAAAAATGGCAGAAAGAAAAGTCTTCTTATGAAACCAAAGCATAAATGTCATTTATCCCAACGATGAGAATGAGTTTATGGCACCCACTTATGAAAAAAAATTAGATTATTATGTGAATCTGTGTCTAGCCCAATTAACAAACAAACCATAACTCTAAAAAATAATGCAAAGAAAAGCTTTTCTTATGAAACCAAAGAATCAATGTCATTTATCCTAATGAGTAGATCGAGCTTATGGCACCTAATTATTAAAAGAAAAGAGATTATTATGTGAATCCTTGTTTGTCATAATTGGCAGACGAAGTTTAATTCTAAAAAATGGAAGGAAGAAAAGCTTTTCCTATGCAACCAAAGCATCAATATCATTTAACCCGATGAGAAGAATGAGTTTATGGTGCCTAATCATGAAAAGAAAGGAGATTGTTATGTGATTTCGTGCTTGTCCTAATTGACAAATGAACTTTAAAATTAAAAAATGATGAAAAAAGAAGCTTTTCTTGTGAAATCAAAGCATCAATGTCATTTATCCCAATGAGTAAAATGAGTTTATGGTGCCCAATCATTAAAAGAAAAAAGATTATTAAGTGAATCTGTGTTTTTCATAATTGACAGAGAAAATTTAATTCAAAAAAATTATGGGAAGAAAAGCTTTTCATATGAAACCAAAGCATCAATGTTATTTATGCCAAAGAGGGGAATGAGTTTATGGTACCCAATCATGAAAAGAAAAGAGATTATTATGTGAATCTATGTTTATCTCAATTGAAAAATGAACTTTAACTCTAAAAAATGGTGGAAAGAAAATCTTTTCTTATGAAATTAAAGAATTAATGTCATTTATACCAATGAGTAGAACGAGTTTATGGTGCCTAATAATGAAAAAAATGGATTATTAAGTGAATCTGTGTTTGTCCTAATAAAGCTAATTGAAAGACGAAGTTTAATTCTAAAATATGGTGGGAAAAAAAGTCTCCTTATGAAACTAAAGCATCAATTTCTTTATCCCAACAAAGAGAATGGGCTTATGGTACCCACTCATGAAAAGAAATGAGATCACTATTTGAATCCGTGTCTGTCCCAATTGAGAAATAAACCTTAACTCTAAAAATTATAAAAAGAAAAGCTTTTCTTATGAAACCAAAGAATCAATGTCATTTATCCCAATGCATAGATCGAGCCTATGGCACCCAATTATTAAAAGAAAAGAGATTATTATGTGAATCCTTGTTTGTCGTAATTGGCAGATGAAGTTTAATTTCAAAAAATGGTGGGAAGAAAAGTTTTTCTTATGAATCCAAAGCATCAATGTCGTTTAATCCGATGAGAAGAATGAGTTTATGATGACCAATCAAGAAAAGAAAAGAGATTGTTATGTGAATATGTGCTTGTCCAATTGATAAACTAAATTTAGCTTTAAAAAATGATGGAAAGAAAAGCTTTTCTTATGAAATTGAAGAATCAATGTCATTTATATCAATGTGTAGAATGAGTTTATGGCACCCAATGATTAAAATAAAGGAGATTATTAAATAAATCTGCGTTTATCCTAATTGAGCTAATTGAGAAAAGATGTTTAATTCTAAAAAATAGTGGGAAGAAAAGTCTTCTTATGAAAATAAAGCATCAATTTCATTAATCCCAATGAGGAGAATGAGATTATGGTACCCAATCATGGAAAAAAAGGAGATTATTATGTGAATCCGTGACTATCTCAATTGACAAATAAACCTTAATTCTATAAAATGCTAGAAAAAAAAGCTTTTCTTGTGAAACCAAAGAATCAATGCATTTATCCTAATGAGTAGATCAAGTTTATGGCACCTAATCATGAAAAGATAGGAGATTATTACGTGATCCTTGTTTATCCTAATTGACAAATGAAGTTTAATTCCAAAAATGGTGGGAAGAAAGGCTTTTCTTATGAATCCAAAACATCATTGTCAATTAACCCGATGAGAAGAATGAGTTTATGGTTTCCAATCACGAAAAGACAGAAGATTGTTATGCAAATCCATGCTTGTCATAATTGACAAACAAACTATAACTTTAAAAAATGAAGGAAGGAGAGGCTTTTTTTATGAAATAGAATAATCAATGTCATTTATACCAATGAGTAAAACGAGTTTATGGTGCCCAATGATGAAAAGAAAGGAGATTATTTAGTGAATCTGTGCTTGTCCTAATTGACAAAGAAACTTTAATTCTAAAAAATTATAAAAAGAAAAGCTTTTCATATGAAACCGAAGCATCAATGTCATTTATGCCAAAGAGAAGAATGAGTTTATGGTGCCCAATCATGAACAGAAGAAAGATTATTATGTGAATCTGTATTTGCCCTAATGGTGAATGAACCTTAACCCTAAAAATGGTGGAAAAAGTAGCTTTTCTTCTGAAATTAAAGAATCAATGTCATTCATACCAATAGGTAAAATGAGTTTATGGTGTCCAATAATGAAAAGAAAGGAGATTATTAAGTGAATCTGTGTTTATCCTAACTGAGCTAATTAAAAGATGAAGTTTAATTCTAAACAATGGTGGGAAGAAAAGTTTTCCTATAAAACCAGAGCATTTCATTTATCCTAATAAGGAGAATGATTTATGGTGCCCACGAAAGAAAAGAAATGAGATTATTATGTGAATCCATGTCTGTCTCAATTGACAAACAAACCTTAACTATAAAAAATGGTGGAAACAAAAGCTTTTCTTATAAGACTAGAAAATTAATTCATAATGAGTAGATCAAGCTTATGGCAACCAACCCTTAATAGAAAAGCGATTATTATATGAATCCTTGCTTGTCGTAATTGACAGACGAAGTTTAATCCTAAAAAATGGTGGCAAGAAAAAGCTTTTCTTATGAATCCAAAGCATCAATGTCATTTAACCCGATGAGAAGAATAAGTTTATGGTGCCCAATCAGGAAAGAAAGGAGATTGTTATATGAATTTATGCTCGTCCAATTGACAAACAAACATTAACTTTAAAAAATAGAGGAAAGAGAATCTTTTCTTATGAAATTGAAGAATCAATGTCTTTTATATCAATGAGTAGAACGAGTTTATGGTGCCCAATAATGAAAAGAAAGGAGATTATTAAGTAAATCTGCGTTTGTCCTAATTGAGCTAACTAACAGAAGATGCTTAATTCTGAAAAAGGGTGGGAAGAAAAGTCTTCTTATGAAACCAAAGCATCAATGTCATTTATCCCAATAAGAAGAATGAGATTATGGTACCCAATCATGAAAAGAAAGGAGACTATTATGTGAATCCATGTCTGTCTCGATTAACAAACAAACCTTAATTCTATAAAATGCTCGAAAGAAAAGCTTTTCTTATGAAACCAATAAATCAATGCATTTATCCCAATGAGTAGATCAAGTTTATGGCACCCAATCATGAAAGGATAGGAGATTATTACGTGATCCTTGTTTATTCTAATTGACAAATGAAGTTTAATTCCAAAAAATGGTGGGAAGAAAAGCTTTTCTTATGCAACCAAAGCATCAATGTCATTTAACCTGATGAGAAGAATGAGTTTATAGTTCCTAATCACGGAAAGAAAGAAGATTATTATGTGAATCTGTGCTTGTCACAATTTACAAATGAACTATAACCTTAAAAAATGAATGAAAGAGAAGCTTTTTTTATGAAATCAAAGAATCAATGTCATTTATACCAATGATTAAAATGAGTTTATAGTGCCCAATAATGAAAGGAAAGGAGATTATTCAATGAATCTGTGTTTATCCTAATTGACAGAGAAACTTTAATTCTAAAAAATTATGGGAAGAAAAACTTTTCATGTGAAACTGAAGCATCAATGTCATTTATGCCAGAGAGGACAATGAGTTTATGGTGCCCAATCATGAATAGAAGGAAGATTATTATGTGAATTTGTGTTTGTCCCAATTGGTAAATGAACTTTAACTCTAAAAAATGATGGAAAGACAAGCTTTTCTTATGAAATTGAAAAATCAATGTCATTTATGCCAATAAGTAAAACAAGTTTATGGCGTCTAATGATGAAAAGAGAAGAGATTATTAAGTAAATCTGTGTTTGTCCTAATTAAGCTAATTGAAAGATGAAGTTTAATTCTAAACAATGGTGGGAAGAAAAGTCTTCCTATAAAACCAGAGCATTTCATTTATCCTAATAAGGAGAATGATTTATGGTGCCCACGAAAGAAAAGAAATGAGATTATTATGTGAATCCATGTCTGTCTCAATTGACAAACAAACCTTAACTATAAAAAATGGTGGAAACAAAAGCTTTTCTTATAAGACTAGAAAATTAATTCATAATGAGTAGATCAAGCTTATGGCAACCAACCCTTAATAGAAAAGCGATTATTATATGAATCCTTGCTTGTCGTAATTGACAGACGAAGTTTAATCCTAAAAAATGGTGGCAAGAAAAAGCTTTTCTTATGAATCCAAAGCATCAATGTCATTTAACCCGATGAGAAGAATAAGTTTATGGTGCCCAATCAGGAAAGAAAGGAGATTGTTATATGAATTTATGCTCGTCCAATTGACAAACAAACATTAACTTTAAAAAATAGAGGAAAGAGAATCTTTTCTTATGAAATTGAAGAATCAATGTCTTTTATATCAATGAGTAGAACGAGTTTATGGTGCCCAATAATGAAAAGAAAGGAGATTATTAAGTAAATCTGCGTTTGTCCTAATTGAGCTAACTAACAGAAGATGCTTAATTCTGAAAAAGGGTGGGAAGAAAAGTCTTCTTATGAAACCAAAGCATCAATGTCATTTATCCCAATAAGAAGAATGAGATTATGGTACCCAATCATGAAAAGAAAGGAGACTATTATGTGAATCCATGTCTGTCTCGATTAACAAACAAACCTTAATTCTATAAAATGCTCGAAAGAAAAGCTTTTCTTATGAAACCAATAAATCAATGCATTTATCCCAATGAGTAGATCAAGTTTATGGCACCCAATCATGAAAGGATAGGAGATTATTACGTGATCCTTGTTTATTCTAATTGACAAATGAAGTTTAATTCCAAAAAATGGTGGGAAGAAAAGCTTTTCTTATGCAACCAAAGCATCAATGTCATTTAACCTGATGAGAAGAATGAGTTTATAGTTCCTAATCACGGAAAGAAAGAAGATTATTATGTGAATCTGTGCTTGTCACAATTTACAAATGAACTATAACCTTAAAAAATGAATGAAAGAGAAGCTTTTTTTATGAAATCAAAGAATCAATGTCATTTATACCAATGATTAAAATGAGTTTATAGTGCCCAATAATGAAAGGAAAGGAGATTATTCAATGAATCTGTGTTTATCCTAATTGACAGAGAAACTTTAATTCTAAAAAATTATGGGAAGAAAAACTTTTCATGTGAAACTGAAGCATCAATGTCATTTATGCCAGAGAGGACAATGAGTTTATGGTGCCCAATCATGAATAGAAGGAAGATTATTATGTGAATTTGTGTTTGTCCCAATTGGTAAATGAACTTTAACTCTAAAAAATGATGGAAAGACAAGCTTTTCTTATGAAATTGAAAAATCAATGTCATTTATGCCAATAAGTAAAACAAGTTTATGGCGTCTAATGATGAAAAGAGAAGAGATTATTAAGTAAATCTGTGTTTGTCCTAATTAAGCTAATTGAAAGATGAAGTTTAATTCCAAACAATGGTGGGAAAAAAAGTTTTCCTATGGAACCAAAGCATCGATGTCATTTATCCCAATGAGGAGTATGAGTTTATGGTGCCCACTAATGAAAAGAAATAAAATTATTATGTGAATCCGTGTCTGTCCTAATTAACAAACAAACTTAATTGTAAAAATTGGTGGAAACAAAGACTTTTTTATGAAACCGGAGAATCAATTCATTTATCCTAGTGAGTTGATCGAGCTTACGGCACCTAATCCTTAAAAGAATAGAGATTATTATGTGAATCCTTACTTGTCATAATTGGCAGACAAGTTTAATCCCAAAAAATGGTGGGAAGAAAAGCTTTTCTTGTGAATCCAAAGCATCAATGTCATTTAACCTGATGAGAAGAATGAGTTTATGGTGGCCAATCATGAAAAAACAGGAGACTGTTATGTGAATCCATGCTTGTCTAATAGACAAACGAACTTTAACTTCAAAAAATGGTGGAAAGAGAAGTTTTCCTTTGAAATTGAAGAATTAATGTCATTTATATCAATGTGTATAATGGGTTTATGGCACCAACGATGAAAAGAAAAAAGATTATTAAGCGAATCCGCATTCATCCTAATTGAGCTAACTAACAGATGATGTTTAATTCTAAAAAATGGTGGGAAGAAAAGTCTTCTTAAGAAACTGAAGCATCAATATCATTTATCCCAATTATGAGAATGAGTTTATGGTACCCACTTATGAAAAAAATGGGATTATTATGTGAATCTGTGTCTGTCGCAATTGGCAAACAAACCTTAACTCTAAAAAATAGTGGAAAAAAAGCTTTTCTTATGAAACCAAAGAATCAATGTCATTTATCCCAATGAGTAGATTGAGCTTGTGGCACCCAATCATTAAGAGAAAAGAGATTATTATGCGAATCTTGTTTGTTGTGATTGGCAAATGAAGTTTAATTCCAAAAAATGGTGGGAAGAAAAGCTTTTCTTATGAATCCAAAGCATCAATGTCATTTAACCTGATGAGAAGAATAAGTTTATGTTGCCCAATCATGAAAAAAAAAAGAGATTGTTATGAGAATCTGTGCTTATCCCAATTGACAAACGAACTTTAACATTAAAGATGGTAGAAAGAATGAAACCAAATCATTAATGTCATTATCCTAATAAGTAGAACAAGTTTATTGAGCCTAATCATGAAAAAAAAAGGAGATTATTATTGTCGCAACGTACCCCCGGGGTGGATCATCATAGATCTATGAGTGCGTACGACTTAAAATATTTTCTTGACTTGGCAATGTCTTCTTGATCGAGACTTTTCTTTGGTGATGTGATGAGAACGAGAATGTACAGATTCTCAACTTGTGGTATAGTGAAAGGGACCATAAGATGAATCACTCATCTTATTGGTCTTAGATGACCATCGTGAAATGGTCAATACTTGGAGTCGTCATCGATCATTTAAGGCTAAGCATGATCAGATGCTTATTGAAACCTATGTTTTGAGTTACGAAACTCAAAACATCAATGCTGTGGTCTATGTAATACAAAGATTCATCATTTAGGTTTGGGAGTTGGTTACGCATGATGAGATATGAACCTCTTCGCGCACTTAAAGCCGGTACTGTACTAGCTATGTCTTTTTCAGTTTTGATTCTTTTAATCTTAACTGGTCGTTATTTCGATATAACCCCTTTTAATGCATGAATCTTATAGAAATAATCTAAGTTTTGATGAAGAAGATTTAATCTCATATATGCCCTGGAAAGATGGGGAATATGGAGATTTTTGACAAAAATGACCTCTAGATTTTAGTTTGAAAATGGGATGGTCCACTTTTGGCACTAAAGAGATACCCAGGTGGAACATTACCTTTAATTTTATTTGAAACAATTTGAAAATATGAATGCACATAATCATCACAAAGAAATCATGTTAGTAAGGCAATAAATAAAGTAACTTAACATGGATCATTCAATGCAATGATAAAGAGAACAGTTTAACTATTGGAATTTATCTCGCTATTGGCATCGATTATCTAAGAATAACCGAATCGATAATTTTTTATATGCATCTAGATTTCTTGATTAAACGAGGTTTGTTAGACATATTCATGGAAATCCAGGAAGGAGAAGAATTTAATTGTAATTGAAAGATAGGGTTAGAGTATCTTTTCAAAAAGATGGGGTTGGAGTATCCGTGTGGATGACAACTAATTTTGACAAAGGAAGATTTTTATTTTGACAATTTTAAAAAATGAGGTTGGAGTGTCCCCTCGGAAAGGCAGGGTTGGAGTATCCCCGTGGATGACAAAACTTCATGATTTAGAAAATAGGCGAGCAGTCGACAATTTTTTGCAGAAAGATTTATTATGAATAAGGATGGTATAGATCTAAAATATGTTTATGCCTTGATATAAGCTTATGGGATGTTAAAATATGTTCTCGAGTCTGATCGGGTGATATAGAGACATTTGAATGTCTCGAGACGAAATTCGGGAAAACAACTTATTTTGACCATGACCAAAAATAGGGGATAAAATCGCGTTATCCTGCTTCCCGAATTTATTCTAAATTCATTTGAAGGATTTAGAGGGTGGACAAGACACGGCTAGAAAGCTAACTCGACGAGGGTCGATCTAAAAATATTCCCAATGTCCTATGAAGTCATTTTTCAAGGGAATAAATTTTTAACTTCGGATTGATTGTACTACAGACAGAGCATATGAGGGACAAAGAGGGTCAAAAGTTGAAAATTTATTTCGGATTTATTTGGTCCCAAAAAATTGCAAATAGTACTTTTCAAAAAGGGAATTTCATGAACTTTTTAGGAACAATGTTTGAAAAATTTGGAAAAACCATTTAGTGGGCATGAATGGCCCAACATAATACATCTTTGGATTATAGAGGTTTCAGACAGTTTAGACTTGAAAAATCATAACTCTCTCATTCGGAATGATCCAAGGGTGAATAAGACATCGTTTTAAAGAGAATTTGACATGTTTTGATAGAAAAATATCAAAAAAATCATGAAAAATCTCTTGGTATTTTAAAGTGATTTTTTAATTTTCAGTAGTTGTAATGCCAGTCGGGAACAAGGCAAAGCAAGCGACATTTCTCATTTTTTTATGTCTACGGGTCCAAACTTGAGTCATTGACGTTCGAACATCTATGACTAAAGGGAAAGAGTGGCATGAGCACCACAAACTCATTTGCATAGCCTTAGAGTAGTTTGGGACAATGAAACAGTCTGTTGGTCATACCACTCAAGGTTTTAACTCAAGAAAAAGGCACAAACATTTAGGGAATAGTTTTAAGGCCATTTTCATTTCAAAATCAAAAGATTTGAGCTTATTTAATGAAGATTCCAGATCTGGAAAACTTAATTTTTCCCAAGATATTTTGCTAGCATTAAGGAAAATGCTAAGTCCATGCTAATCCTTATTGGTTGAGGTTAACATGCTTGGCTTGGGGGTTTTGAAAATCAATTTTTATCAGCCATCAAACATGCATTTTGACCACAAACATAGTATGGGATGGCACATAACATGAATAGGGATGCTAATTCTACTATGGCCTAGTGTGTTATGTACTTTGACAAAAAAATGTTATGGGTGCTAAAAATGACAATTGATTCATGCAAGTTAAGGTGTAAATGTGCTTGAAATGTGTTAGGCTAATGATTCATACAGGGATTAAGGATAACAAGATGCATGGACATGGCATAAAATGCATGAGCAAGGGATATCAAACTAATGAGGATGAAATAAGGCATTTTTACACATCCAAGGAGCATTGAAGCATCCAAATCCTAAACTACTACAACCCAAAGCCACAATAATGCATGATAATCTTAAGAGGGTGATGGAAACATGAAGACTCCCTAAAATGATGAAGATGCTAAAAAATAGAAATGACAGTGATAAAGTGAGAAGTTATACTAACAAAACTTCATTTCTTGGCCAAATGATTTGAGCAGTAGAGATGGCTTGAATTTTTGTCTTTTTTTGGTTGTTAATAAGCAAGAAAAAGAGAAAAATAATGAGGGTTTGGTTCTGGTATGGATGAGGGCAACTTTTGGAGTGTGTAATGGATGAAAATAAATGTTTTAGGGCTATTTTTGGGTGTGGGTGAAGAGCTATGGGATTTGGTTTTCTTGGTGTGTGAATGTGTTTGGGAAGTGTTAATGAGCTGGAATCTAACCTTTTTTAGCTAAGATAGAAGTGGTCTATTTATACTAGCTTTTTGGAACCAAATTAGAGGTGTTTCTAGCCATTTCTCAAGAGGGACAAGGTGATATCCTGTAGAGAGCAACTTACTGCCAACGTGATGTGCATAAGGTGGCTGGATTAAATGTTGAAATGCTTTTCCAGTAAAAAGGGTGGCTGATGGTGATATTGGTTAACAAGTTAAAGAGTAGGGTGATCATGTGATGTCGACCTTTTTTTGAGCCAATTTATACTTTAAAAAAATGTTTTGATTAATTCAAAAGTCTAAATTCGTAATCTGATATGTGTTTTAATCATTCCTGATGCAAAGAAATGAGTTAAAATCAAGTTTTGGATCAATGGTGGATGAGTAAAAAATGCCCGGACCATGAAAATAGCCTACATGTATCGATACATTTTGTCCAAAAACCTCGTGTGTATCGATACAATGAACATTGTATCAATACAATGATCACTATATTGATACTATGAACCATTGTATCGATACTATAAACCACTATATCGATGCATGTTGATATGTATCGATGCATGTCATTATAGAATGCATGCTTGGGTCATGGCATGGCCTAGTATCGATACATGAGGTCCTGTATTGATACGGAGGCTTATGTATCAATAAATATGGGGACATTTCAAATTTTTGGCCCGTTGGAGCATTATATTGATACAGGAGAACCATGTATCGATACATTCAAGTAAAATTGAGAATTTTCTCATATTTTTATCCCCGGATACCTTCGACTACATCATTTGATGCCACATCTTCGCGTTTACCATTGATATGATCCCTAGGCCTTTTTGACATCCTTAAAGTACTTTTTTGCAGGGCGATAACATCACTCGGCGATCATCGCCCCTTTTTACATCTCCTGCTTCAGATTGCTAAAAATTAGCCTGGACAAAATAAGGTGTCTACAATTATGTGAATCCATATCTGTCCGAGTTGACAAACTAAGTTTAATGCTAAAACATGGTGGGAAGTAAAGCTTTTCCTATGAAACTAAAGCATCAAACCTTAATGAGAAGAATGAGTCTATGGTGCCTAATCTTGAAATGAAATGAGGTTATTATGCGAATCCATATTTATCCTAACTGAAAAACAAATTCTAACTTTAAAAAAGAGGGGAAAGAAAAGCTTCTTTTTTTTTAACCAAAGCATCAAATCCCAACGACAAGAATAAGTTTATTAAGTGAATCCATGTTGTCCTGGTTGACAAACAAACTTTAGTTATAAAAAAATGGTGGGAAGAAAAGCTTTTCTTACAAAACTAAAGCATCAATGTCATTTATCCCGATAAGGAGAATGAGTTTATGGTGCCTAATCATTAAAACAAAGAATATTGTTATGTGAATTTATGCCTGTCACAATTGACAAATGAACTTTAACTTTAAAAAATAGAGGAAAGAGAAGCTTTTCTTATTAAGCCAAATCATCAATGTCATTATCTGAAAGAGTAGAATGAGTTTATGGCATCCAATTATGGAAAGAAAGGAGATTATTTTGTGAATCTGTGTCTACCCTAATTGATAGACAAAGTTTAATTCTAAAAAATGGTGGGAAGAAAGGCTTTTCTTATGAAACCAAAGCATCAATGTCATTTATTCCAATAACGAGAATGAGTTTGTGGTGCCTAATCTTCAAAAGAAAGGAGATTATTATGTGAATTCGTGTTTGTCCCAATGATAAACAAACTTTAACCTTAAAAAATAGGAGAAAGAGAAGCTTTTCTTATGAAACCAAAGCATCAATATCATTTATACCAATAACGAAAATCAGTTTATAATACCCAATCATGAAAAGAAATGTGATTATTATGTTAATTTGTGTTTGTCCCAGTTGGCAAATGAACTTTAATTGCAAAAAAATGGTGGAAAGAGAAGCGTTTCTTGTGAAACCAAAGCATCGATGTCATGTATCCCAATGAGTAGAACAAGTTTATCGTGCCCAATCATTAAAAGAAAAGATATTATTATTTGAATCCATATTTATCCTAATTGACAGATGAACTTTGATTTTTAAAAATGGTAGGAAGAAAAGCTTTCCTTATGGAACCAAAGCATCAATGTCATTTATCCCAATCAGAAAAATGGGTTTATGGTGCCCAATTATGAATAGAAAAGAGATTATTAAGTGAATACGTGTTTGCCCCAATTAACAAACAGACTTTAACTCTAAAAGACAAGGGAAAAAGAAGCTTTTATTATGAAACCAAGCATTAATGTCATTTATCCCAATGAGTATAACAAATGGCACCAAATCATAAAAGAAA
>JBBYHO010213079.1:0-10344 GCA_038382025.1 Adansonia gregorii | reverse complement strand
TCCTAATTGACAAACGAACATTAACTTTAAAAAATGGTGGAAAGATAAGCTTTTCTTATGAAACCAAAGCATAAATGTCACTTGTCCTATTGAGTAAAATGAGTTTATGGCACCCAATCATGAAAAGAAATAAGATTATTATATGAATCCATGTTTGTCCTAATTGACAAGTGAATTTAATTCTAAAAAATTATGGGAACAAAAGCTTTTCTCATGAAACCAAAGCATTAATGTCATTTATCCTGATGAGGAGAATGACTTTATGGTGCCCAATCATGAAAAGAAAAGAGATTGCTGTGTGAATCTAAGCTTGTCACAATTGACAAATGAACTTTAACTTTAAAATGGTGGAGAGAGAGGCTTTTCTTATGAAGGCAAATCATCGAAGGCATTATCCTAAAGGGTAGAATGATTTTATGGCACCCAATCATGAAAAGAAAAGAGACTATTATGTGAATCCATGCCTGTCCTAATAGACAGATGAAGTTTAATTCTAAAAAATGGTGGGAAGAAAAGCTTTTCTTACAAAACCAAAGCATCAATGTCATTTATCCCAATGAGGAGAATGAGTTTATGGTGCCCAGTCTTGAAAAAAAAGAGATTATTATGTGAATCCGTGTTTATCCCAATAGACAAACAAACTTTAGCTCTAAAAACTAAGGGAAATAAAAGCTTTTCTTATGAAACAAAAGCATCAATATCATTTATCCCAATTAGGAGAATGAGTTTTTGGTACCCAATCAATAAAAAAAGTGATTATTATGTTAATTCGTGTTTGTCCTAATTGGCGAACGAAATTTAATTGTAAAAAATGATGGAAGAAGAAGCTTTCCTTTTGAAACCAAACCATCAATGTCATTTATCCTAATGAATAGAACGAGCTTATCATACCCAATCATGAAAAAAAAGGAGATTATTTTGTTGATCCATCTTTGTCGCAATTGACAGATGAACTTTGATTCTTAAAAACGATGGGAAAAAAGGCTTTACTTATGAAAGCAAAGCATCAATGTCATTTATCTCGATGAGTAGAATGACTTTATGGCACCCAATTATGAAAAGAAAGGAGATTATTAAGTGCATCTGTGCTTGTTTTAATTGATAAATAAGTTTAATTCCAAAATATAGTAGGAAGAAAACTTTTTTTTATGAAACCAAAGTATCAATTGACAAGTGAATGATGACCAATCATGAAAGGAAAGGAGATTGTTATGTGAATCCGTGCTTGTCCCAATTGACAAGTGAACTTTAACTTTAAAAAATGGTGGAAAGAGAAACTTTTCTTATAAAACCAAAGCATCATTGTCATTATCCCAATGAGTAAAACGAGTTTATGGCGCCCAATCATGAAAAGAAGGTAAATTATTATGCAAATCTATGTCTATCATAATTGATAGATGAAGTTTAATTCTAGAAAATAGTGGGAAGAAAAGCTTTTCTTTTGAAGCCAAAGCATTAATGTCATTTATCCAAAAGAGGAGAAAGGGTTTATGGTGCCCAATCTTGAAAAAAAAGATATTATTATGTGAATCCGTATTTGTCCAAACTGACAAACAAGCTTTAACTCTAAACAATAAGGGAAAGAGAAGCTTCTCTTATGAAACTAAAGCACCAATATCACTTATCCCAATAAGGATAATGAGTTTATGGTTCCTAAACTTCAGAAGAAAGGTGATTATTATATGAATCTATGTTTGTCCCAATTGGTAAATGAACTTTAACTATAAAAAATGATAGAAAGAGAACTTTTCTTATTATACCAAAGCATTAATATCATTTATCCCTATAGGCAGAATGAGTTTATATCGAAAGCATGAAAAAAAAGTAGAATTTTAAGTGAATCGTCTTTATCCTAATTAATAGATGAACTTTGATTCTAAAAAATGGTAGCAATAAGAGTTTTTTAAATGAAACCAAAGCATCAATGTCATCTATCCCAATAAGAAGAATAAGTTTATGGTACTTAATCATGAAAAGAAAGGAGATAACTATGTCAATCTATTTTGTCCCAACTGACAAACAAACTTTAATTACAAAAAATGGTGGAAAAAAAAGCTTTTCTTATGAAACCGAAGCATCAATGTCATTTATCCCAATAAGTATAACAAGTTTATGGCACCCAATCATGAAGAGAAAAGAGATTATTATGTGAATCTATGTTTGTCTTAATTGATCTATGAACTTTATTTCTAAAAAATGGTGAGAATAAAAGCTCTTCTTATGAAACCAAAGCATCAATGTCATTTATTCCAATGAAGAGAATGAGTTTATGGTACCGAATCATGAAAATAAAGAAGATTATTATTTGAATCCTGTGTCTATCCCAATTGGCAAGTGAGCTTTAACTCTAAAAAATGGTGGAAAGATAAGCTTTTCATATGAAACCAAATCAACAATGTCATTATCCCAATCAGTTAAATAAGTTTGTGGTACCCAATGTTAAAAGAAAAAGAAATTATTATGTGAATTCATGTTTAACCCAACTGACAAATAAACTTTAACTTTAAAAAATGGTGCAAAGAGAAGCTTTTCTTATGAAACCAAGGCATCAATGTTACTTATCTTGATGAGAAAAATGAGTTTATGTGCCCAATCGTGAAAAGAAAAGAGATTACTGTGTGAATCCTTAATTATCCTAACTGACAAACAAATTTTAACTCTAAAAAATAGGGAAAAAGAAGCTTCTCTTACGAAACCAAAGCATCAATATCATTTATCCTAATGAGGAGAATGAGTTTATGGTTCCCAACCATGAAACAAAAGCTTATTATTATATGAATCCATGTTTGTCCAAATCGGCAAATGAACTTTAATTGTAAAAAAATGGGGGAAAGAAAAGCTTTTCTTATAAACCAAAGATCAATGTCATTTATCCCAATGAGTAGAATGAGTTTATGGTGCCCAATCATGAAAAGCAATGAGATTACTATATAAATTCGTATTTATCCTAACTTACAAATGAATTTTAACTTTAAAAAATGATAGGAAGAAAAGCTGTTTTTATGAAACTAAAGCATCAATGTCATTTATCCCAATAAGGGAAATAAGTTTATGGCACTCAGTGATAAGAAGAAAGGATATTATTATGTGAATCTATATCTGTCTCAATTGATAAATGAATTTTAACTCTAAAAAATGATAGAAAGAGAAGTTCTTCTTATAAAACCAAATCGTCAATGTCATTATCCGAATGAGTAGAATGAGTTTATGGTAACCAATCATGAAAAGAAAGGAGATCATTATATGAATCCACACTTGTCTTAATTGAGAAATGAACTTTAACTTTAAAAAATGGTGAAAGAGAAGTTTTTCTTATAAAATCAAATCAACAATGCCATATCCTAATGAGTAGAATGAGATTATGGCACCTAATCATGAAAAGAAAAAAGATTATTATGTGAATCTATGTCTGTCCTAATTGACAAATGACGTTTAATTCCAAAAAATGGTGTCAAGAAAAGCTTTTCTTATGAAACCAAAGCATCAATGTCATTTATCACATGAGAATAACGAGTTTATTATGCCCAATCATGAAAACAAAGTCAATTATTATGTGAATCCATCTTTGTCCTAATTGACAGATGAACTTTGATTCTAAAAAATGGTGGGAAGAAAAGCTTTCCTTATGTGACCAAAGCATCAATGTCATTTATTTCAATAAGGAAAATGAGTTTACCATGCCCAATCTTGGAAAGAAAGGTGATTATTATGCAAATCCTTTTTTGTCCTAATTTACAAACAAACTTTAACAGTAAAAAATGAGGGAAAGAGAAGTTTCTATTAAGAAATCAAGCATCAATATTATTTGTCCCAATGAGTTGAATGAGTTTATGGCACTAAATTATTAAAAAAAAGATTATTAAGTGAATCCATGTTTGTCCTAATTGACAAACGAATTTAATTCTAAAAAATGGTAGGAAAAAAGCTTTTATTATTAAACCAAAGCATCAATGTCATTTATCCCAATGAGGAGAATACGATTATGGTGCCCAACCATGAAAAGAAAAGAGATTTTTATATGAATCTATGCTTGTCCCAACTAACAAACAAACTTTAGCATTAAAAAATAGTGGAATGAGAGGCTTTTTTTATGAAACTAGATTATCAATGTCACTATCCCAATAAGTAGAATGAGTTTATGGCACCCAATCATGAAAAGAAAGGACATTATTATGTGAATCTGTGCCTGTCCTAATTGGCAGACGAAGTTTAATTCTAAAAAATGGTGGGAATAAAACTTTTCTTATGAAACCAAAGTATCAATGTCATGTATCCCAATGAAGAGAATGAGTTTATGAGGCCCAATATTAAAAAAAAAAGATTATTATGTGAACCCATTTGTCCAAACTAACAAACAAACTTTAACTAAAAATTAGGGAAAGAAAAATGCCTTTTATGAAACCAAAGCATCAATAACATTTATCCCAATGAGGAGAATGAGTTTATGGTACCCAATCATCAAAAAAAGGAGATTATTATGTGAATCTGTGTTTATCCCAGTTGATAAAAGAACTTTAGCTCTAATAAATAGGGGAAAGAGAAGCTTTTATTATGAGACCAAGCATCAATGTCATTTATTCCATTGAGTAGAATAAGTTTATGGCACCAAATCATGAAAAGAAAAGAGATTATCAAGTGCATCTGTGTTTGTCCTAATTGACAGATGAATTTAATTCCAAAAATTAATACCAAAGCATCAATGTCATTTATCCTTATGAGGATAATGAGATTATGGTGCCCAATCCTAAGAAGAAAAGAGATCGTTATGTGAATTTGTGCTTTTCATAATTGATAAACAAACTTTAACTTTAAAAAATGGTGAAAAGAAAAGCTTTTTTTTATAAAACTAAATCATCAATGTCATTATCCTAATGAGTCAAATGAGTTTATGGCACCTAATCATGAAAAGAAAAGGTATATTTATGTGAACCCATGTCTGTCCTAACTTGCAAATGAACTTCAACTCTAAAAAATAACATGAAGAAAACTCTTCTTATGAAACCAAAGAATCAATGTCATTTATCCCAATAAGGAGAAAGAGTTTATGGACCCAATCATAAAAGAAAAGAGATTATTATGTGAATCTGTATCTCAATCGATAAATAAACTTTAACTCTAAAAAATGGTGGAAAGAAAAGCTTGTCCTATGAAACTATCATTATCTAAATGAGTAGAATGAGTTTATGGTGACGAATAATAAAAAAAAGAGATTGTTAAGTGAATCTGTGCTTGTCCCAATTGAAAAACACACTTAACTTTAAAAAATTATGGAACAAGAAGCTTTTCCTACGAAACCAAATCATCAATGTTATTGTCTCATTGAGTACAACGAGTTTATGCCACCCAATCATGAAAAGAAAGGAGATTATTATGTCAATCTGTGTCTGTCCTAATAGACATATGAAGCTTAATTCTAAAGATAGAGTGAAGAAAAGCTTTTCTTATGAAACTAAAGCATCAAAATCATTTATCCCAATAAGGAGAATGAGTTTATGGTGTACAATCTTGAAACGAAAGGAGATTATTATGTGAATTCGTGTTTATCCCAATGGGTAAACAAACGTTAACTCTAAAAAAAGGGGAAATAAAAGCTTTTATTATGGAACCAAAGCATTAATATCTTTTATCCCAATGAGAAGAATGAGTTTGTGGTACCCAATCATGAAAAGAAAGGTGATAATTATGTGAATCCATGTTTATCCCAATTGGCAAATGAACTTTAATTATGAAAAATATTGGAAAGAGAAGCTTTTCTTATGAAATCAAAGCATTAATTTAATTTGTCCCAATGAGTAGAACGAGTTTATCACGCCCAATCATGAAAAGAAAAAAAATTGTTATGTGAATCCATCTTTTTCTTAATTAACAGATGAGCTTTAATTCTAACAAATGGGAGAAAGAGAAGCTTTTCTTATAAAACTAAAGCATCACTATTACTTATCCTAATAAGGAAAATGAGTTTATGGTCCCCAATCTTGGAAAGAAAGGAGATTATTATGCAAATCTGTGTTTGTCCTAACTAACGAACAAACTTTAACTCAAAAAAATAGGGAAAAGATAAGCTTCTCTTTTGAAACCAAAGCATCAAATCCTAATAAGGAGAATGAGTTTATAGTTCCCAATCATGAAAAGAAAATTGATCATTATGTGAATCCATGTTCGTTCTAATTGGCAAACTATCTTTAATCATAAACAATGGTGGAAAGAAAAGCTTTTCTTATGAAACCAAAGCATCAATGTCATTTATCCCAATGAGTGGAATGACATTATCGTGCCCAATCCTGAGAAGAAATAAGATTATTATGTGAGTCCATCTTTGTATTAATTGATAAATGAGCTTTGATTCTAAAAAATAAAGGAAAAAGAAGGTTTTCTTATAAAACCAAAGCATCAATGTCACTTATCCTAATAAGGAGAATGAGTTTATGGTGCCCAATCTTGAAAAGAAAGGAGATTATTATGTGAATCCATGTTTGTCCTAATTGACAGACAAACTTTAATTCAAATAGTGGGAAAAAGAGGTTTTCTTATGAAACCAAAGCATCAATGTCATTTATCCCAATAAAGAGAATGAGTTTATGGTACCTAGTCATGAAAAAAAAGGTTTATTATGTGCATTCATGTCTGTCCCAATTGAAAAACAAACTTTAAAGTTTAAAAAATGATGGAAAGAGAAGCTCTTCCTATGAAACTAAATCATCAATGTTATTATCTAAATGAGTAAAATAAGTTTATGGTACCCAATCTTGAAAAAAAAGGAGATTATTATGTGAATCTATGCTTGTTGTAACTGACAAACAAATTTTAACTCTAAAAAATGGGGAAAGAGAAGCTCCTCTCTAGAAGCTAATGCATTAATGTCATTTATCCTAATGAGGAGAATGAGTTTATGGTGCCCAATCTTGAAAAAAAAAGAGATTATGATGTGAATCCATGTTTACCCAACTAACAAACAAACTTTAAAAAATAAGGGAAAGAAAAGCTTTTCTTTTAAAACAAAGTATCAAATCCCAATGAGGACAATGAGTTTATAGTTCTCAATCATGAAAATGATGGTGATTGTTATGTGAATCTCTGTTTGTCCCAATTGGCAAATGAACTTTTATTATATAAATTGGTGGAAAAAGAAACTTTTCTTATGATACCAAAGCATCAGTATCATTTATCCCAATGAGTAAAATGTGTTTATTCTGCCCTATCATGAAAAGAAAGGAGTTATTATGTGAATCTATTTTTGTCCTAATTGATAGATGGACTTTGATTCTAAAACTGATAGGAAGAAAAGCTTTTCTTATAAAACTAGAGTATCAATTTCATTTACCCCGATGAGGAGAGTAAGTTTATTATACTTAACAATGAAAAGAAAAGAGATTATTATATGAATATTTATTTATCCTAATTGACAAATGAACTTTAACTTTAAAAAAATAGGGGAAAGAGAAGCTTTAATTATGAAACCAAGCATTAAAGTCATTTATCCCAATGAGTAGAATGAGTTTATATCACCAAATCATGAAAAGAAAAGAGATTGTTAAGTGCATCCATGCTTGTTTTAATTGACAAACGAGTTTAAGTCAAAGCCTAAACAAGTTGAGAGCACCCAGGTCAAAGCCCACACAAGCTAGTGACACTCAGGTCAAAGCCAACATGAGTTAGTGGCACTTAAGTCTAAGTCAAACCCTGTACAAGTTGGCATCACCCACATAAAAAATCCACGATACTCTACAGCTGCCTAAGGGGGTCAAACCTTAGAAACACCCTAGTGTTCTAGGGAGCATTATTCCACCCCAAACAAAATAGTGTCTATTTGTCTTTGCCCTGTTTCTAATTCTCAGCAACAGTCAAAGAAGCGCAGTTGTAGGCACCTTATTTTATCTGGGCTAATTTTTTACAATCTGGAGCACAAATGTAAGAAGAGGTGATGATCGTCAGGCAACAACATCATTTGACCAAAAAGTAATTGAGGAGGTCAAGAAGGCTTATGGATCATATCAAAGGTCAATACAAAGATGTGGTATCAAAGGACGTAGTTCAAGGTGTTTGGGGATAAAAGATATGAGAAAGTTCATAATTTTGCTTGAATGTATCGATACATGGTTCTTATGTATCGATACAATGCTTCAATGATCCAAAAATTTGAAATGAGCCCATTTGTATTGATACAACATGTAAATGTATCAATATAAGAGCTCATGTATCGATGCTAGGTCATGCCAAAATAAAACGCGCATTCTGTAAAAAAATATATTGATACATATCAGCATGTATTGATACAATGATCATTGTATCAATACAATGAACATATCGATACAATGTTCAGTGTATCGATACACTCAAGGTTTTTAAACCAAATGCATCGATACATTCTACAATGTATTGATACATACAATCCATTTTCCATGGTCTTGTCATTTTTGACTTGTCCACCATTGATTAAAAACTCAAATTTATCCCATTTTTTTGCATAAAAAAAGATCAAAACCCATATCAAATTATGAATTTGGATTTTTGAACTAATCAAAACATTTTTTAAAGTATAAATTAGATTAAAAAGGTCAATATCACATGATCACCCTATTTCTCCCTAATTTATTGACCAAGATCACCACCAGCCATCTTACTTGTTGGAAAATCATTTTAGCATTTAAACTAGCCACCCTATGTCCATCATATTAGTAGAAGTTGCTCCCTACAGCCACTCTATAGCCACCAAGCTAACATCACCTTGTCCCCTTTGAGAAATGACCAAAAATATCTCCAATCTAGGTCTAAAATGCTGGTATAAATAGAGCACTTATATCTCAACTAATGATCTTTAGATTCCAGCTCATTTTCAGCTTCCAAAACACATTCCTACATCAAGAAAACCAAAATCTTGTAGTTCTTCACTCACCACCCAAAAATAGCCCAAAACACTCATTCCCAACCATTACACATTTTAAAAGTTAACCTCATCTATACCAAAACCAAAACCTTATTATTTTTCTCTTTTTCTTGCTTATTAACAACAACGAAAAAAGGAAAATTCAAGCCATCTCTACTGCTTCAACTATTTGGACAAAATTAAAGTCTTATTGATATAACTTCTTATTTTATCATTTTAATTTTTTATTTTCTAGCATCTTTATCATTTTAGTGAGCTCTCCATGTTTCCATCCCCTCTTAGGATTCTCATGCATTGTTGTGGCTTTTGGTTATGGTAGTTTCAGATTAGGATGCTTTAATGCCCCTTTGATGTGCAAAATGTCGTATTTCATTCTCATCATGTTGATGGCCTTTGCTCATGCATTTTATGCTATATCCATGCATCTGGTTACGATCAATCCATGCACAAATCCTTAGCCCAGCATGTTTCAAGCATGTTTATACATTAACTTGCCTTTTGTCATGAATCATTATCATTTTCAACATCATTAACGTTTTCTTATCAAAGTGCATAACACATTCTTTGTCTAGACCATTAGTAAAGTTAGCATCCCTATTTATGTTATGTGCCATCCCCTTGTATGTTTGTTGTCTTCCCTTTGTCAAAGTGCATGTTTAATGGCTATTAAAAATTGATTTTTAAAACCTTCCTAAGCCAAGCATGTTAACCTTAACCAATGATGATTAGCATGGACTTAGCATTTTCCCTATAGTTAGCAAAAATCTTGGGGAAAATTAAGTTTTCTAGATATGGAATCTTGCTAAATGAGCTCTAAACTTTTGATTTTCTAACGAAAATGGCCTTACACCTGTTTCAAAATGTTTGTGTGTTGTTTTTAAGTTGAAACCTTTACTGATATATCAATGGGCTATTTTATCATCCTAAAATACTCATGGTTGTGCAAATAAGTTCATTATGATCATGCCATATTTTTCTTTCAGTCATGGATGTTTAAATGTCGATGACCGGAGTTTGTACCCAAAAGCATAAAGAAAAATAAAAAATATCCCCTACTTTGCTTTGTCCCCTACTGATAGCATCATTATACCAATTAAAAAATCACTTTAAAATCCCAAATGATTTTTTATGAATTTTATAATATTTTTCTTTGAAGGTGTGTCAAAATATCTTTAAAAAAGGTCTTGTTCATCCCTGTATCAATCTGGATGAAAGAGTTATGATTTTTCAAATCTAGATTGTCAAGAATCCCTTGAGTGAATAAAATGCATTCTGGTTAGGCCCTTTAAGCCCACTAAACGATTTTTCCAAATCCATCCAGAATTTTTACCAAAACATTCATGAAATTTCCTTTCTGGAAAGGTATTTTGCAATTTTTTGATACCAAATGAGTCCAAAATGATTTTTCATAATTTGACACGCCTTGTCCCTCATATGCTCTGCCAGCAATGAAATTAATT
>JBBYHO010213078.1:26212-94459 GCA_038382025.1 Adansonia gregorii | reverse complement strand
AAAAAGGGTCAACATCGTATGATCACCCTACTCTTTAGCTTGTTAACCAATGTAACCATCAACCACCCTATTTGCTGAAAAAGCATTTTAGCATTTAATCCAGCCACCCTATGCACATCACATTGGTAGCAAGTTGCTTCCTACAGCCACCCTATAGTCACCATGCTGACATCACCTTGTCCCCCTTAAGAAATGGCCAAAAACACCTCCAAGTTGGCTCTAAAAGGTTGGTATAAATGGACCACTTCTATTTCAGTAGAAAGGTTCGATTCCAGCTCATTTACACTTCCAAAAACACACTTATACACCAAGAAAACCAAATCTCGTAACTCTTTACCCACCATCCAAAACAACCTCAAAACACTTACTTTCATCCACTACACGCTCCAAAAATCACCCTCATCCATACCAGAACAAAAACCTCATCATTTTTCTCTCTTTGTTGCTTATTAACAGCAAGTAAAAGACGAAAATTCAAGCTATCTCTACTGCTTAAATCATTTGGCCAAGAAGTAAAGTTTTGTTGGTATAACTTCTCACTTTATCATTTTCAATTTTCATTTTCCAGCATCTTCATCATTTTAGGGAGCTCTCAATGTTTCCATCACCCTCTTAGGATTATCATGTATTATTGTGGCTTTTGGTTGCGGTAGTTTAGGATTTGGATGCCATAATGCCCCTTTTATGTGCAAAATGCCTTATTTCATCCTCAATGGTTTGATGTCTCTTACTCATGCATTTTGTGCCATATCCATGCATCTTGTTATCCTTAATCCATTTATGAATCATTAGGCTAACACATTTTAATCACATTTACACATTAACTTGCATTAATCATTTTCAGCATCCATAACATTTTCTTGTCAAAGTGCATAACACTTTCTTTATTAAGGCCATTAGTAAAATTAGCATCCCATTCATGTTATATGCCATCCCTTTGTATGTTTGTTGTCAAAATGCATGTTTGACGGATGATAAAAATTGATTTTCGAAACCCCCCAAGCTAAGCATGTTAACCTCAACCAATGAGGATTAGCATAGACTTAGCATTTTCCTTAAAGCTAGCAAAATATCTTGGGAAAAATTAAGTTTTTTAGATCTGGAATCTTAGTTAAACAAGCTTAAATCTTCTGATTTTGAAATGAAAATGGTGTTACAATCATTCCCCAAATGTTTGTGCCTTTTCATGAGTCAAAACCTTCAGTGGTATGATCAACGGGCTGTTTCATCATCCCAAACTACTCTGAGGCTGTGGAAATGAGTTCGTGATGCTCATGCCACTCTTTCCCTTCTGTCATAGACATTCAAACATCAATGACTCGAGTTTGGACCCGTAGACAAAAAAAAAAAATCTTATGCTTTGGCTTGTTCCCTGTTAGCATCATAACTATTGCAAATTAAAAAATCATTTTAAAATCATAAACGATTTTTCATGAATTTTCTAATATTTTCTATCAAAACATGTCAAATTATTAAAATGATGTCTAACTCACCTCTAGATCATTATGAGAGAGTTATGATTTTTCAAGTCCAAACTATCCGGAACCTCTAGAATCCGAACATGTATTCTGGTTGGGCCATTCAGGCCCACCAATGATTTTTCCAAATTTTTTAAACATTTTTTCTAAAAGGTTCATGAAATTCCCTTTTCAGAAAGGTATTGTTCGCAATTGTTTGATACCAAATGAGTCCGGGGTGATTTTTCAAATTTTGACACTCTTTGTCCTTCATATGCTCTACCAGCAACACTATCAATCCAAACTTGAAATTTTATTCCCTTAGAAACTTTCTTCTTAGGTAGTGGGAATATTTTTATGATGACCCTTATCGAGTCACCTTTCTAATGGTGTGTTGTCCACCTTCTAAATCTTTCGAATCAATTTAGAATAAATTTGGGAAGCAAGATAGCGAGATGCTGTCCCCTGTTTTCAGTTTTGGTCAAAATTGAGTTGTTTTCCCAAATTTCATCTCGAGACATTCGAATGTCTCTATGTCAACCCAATTAGATTTAAGAACATACCTTGACCTCCTATTGGCTTGTATCAAGGCATAAACATATTTTACATTTTTATCATCCTTATTCACAGTAAATCTTTTTGCCAAAAATTGTCAAATGCTCCCCAATTGTCTAAATTATGAAGTTTTGTCATCCACGGGGATACTCCAACCCTACCTTTTTGAGGGGACACTCTAACCTTGTTTTTCAAAATTATCGAAGTAAAACTCTTCCTTTGCCAAAATTATTTGTCATCTATGGGGATACTCCAACCCCATCATTCTGAAGGGATACTCCAACCCTGTCTTTCAATTACAATTAAATTCTTCTTCTTCTTGGATTTCCATGAATAGGTTAAGCAAATCTCATTTAATCAAGAAATCCAGATGCATCTCGAAAATGGTTGATTCAGTTATTCTTAGATAATCGATGCCAATAGCGAGATAAATTCCCATAGTCCACCCATTTTCTTTATCATTGAATTGAATGATCCATGTTATGTTATTTCATTTATTATCTTGCTAACATGATTTTTTTGTGATGATTATTTGCATTCATGTTTTCAAAATGTTTCTAAAGGTAATGTTCCGTATGGGTATCTCTCCAGTGCCTAAAGTGGAACATTTCATTTTCAAAGTAAAATCCAAAAGTCATTTTTATTGAAAATCTTTATATTCCCTATCTCTCCGAGGCGTAAATGAGATTAAATTTTTTTTATCAAAACCTGGATCATTTCTATAAGATTCATGCATTCGAAGAAGGTTATATTGAAATAGTGACAAGTTAAGATTGAAAAAATTAAAACCGAGATAAGGCATAGCTAGTAAGGTACCGATTTCGGGCATCATGAAGAGGTTCACATCTCATTGCGTGTAACGAACTCCTGAACCCAAACAACAAATTTTTACATTACGTAGACCACGTGATCGATGTTTTGAGTTTCATAATTCAAAACATAGGTTTCAATAGGCATCCGATGATGCCTAGCTCGAAATGATCGATTGGGACTCCAAGCATTGGCCATTTCGTGATAGTCATCCGAGACCGATAAGATGAGTGATTTGTCTTATGGTCCCTCTCACTGTATCATAAGTCAAGAATCTATACATTCTCGTTCTCATCACATCGCGAGAGAAAAGTCCCAATCATGAAGACATTTTCCAAGTCAAGAAAATACTTTTAAGTCGTAGCACCCGTAAATCTGTGAGGATCCACCCCGGGGTACATTACGACAGCATCTGATCATGCCTAGCCCAAAATGATCGGTGGCAACTCTTAGTTTTCAGTCTTTTCATGGTGGCCATTCAAAATCAGTTAGGCGAATGATTCATCTACTAATCATTCCCTTCATTACCATCTTACTATGCCTAATCTAAATCCCGATCAAGGGATAACCCAAAGGCAATCTCGACTAATTTTGGTACCTTTTTTTTAAGTCATACGTGTCACCATCCGAGCTATTAAAACGGGTGTTATGCTCGGGTAAGGACATATCGCAACAAAGGGATTCTTGCTCATCTAGCTAAAAAGATATCAGTCATTTGTCCTATATGATTCATAATCAAATAGGTTGAGATAAATTTGTTTGTGTAACTTGGCTACTAAAGTCTCGTTAACGTGTTCAAGCCTACAATACCTGGTATAGATCTTTGTTGGATCATTTATCTTTATTTTCTTCACACTCCTATTAAATCAAGGCATTTCTGGATCTAATACAAATAGCCCATTCTATGAGACTGATCCATGGACCATGCCATTTAGAACAATCAACAACTATTTCCTTTCATTTTAAGCTCAACATCATTATTTATAGTTAGTTGTGAAACTAAAATGATGTTTCTAGATAATATAGGAATATAAAGATACTATTTTATTTCCAAGATCATTCCTAAAGGCAATACTAAGGTACAAGTTCCAATTGCAGTGGCTTTAACTTTTGATCTATTGCCTATTCTTAGAACCACCTCATTAGAGCCTGACTTTCTACTGTTCTTTAACAAACTTATATCATTACATAAGTGTGATCTGATTCCTGAATCAATTATCCACGTAGAGGTGAGCAACCTTTCTTTCATTGAGAATACTTCTTAATTTATAATACCAATCCAAACATTTTGGGCTTATGACATCAAGTATGCCTTGCAATATAGTTAATATAAATAATGTTATCAACAACCTAGTCTGAAAATAAGTATTAATTAGTTTTTCATATCTTAGAGCAATAATGACAAGGTATTAAATCTTTGTTGGCTTTCTGACTAATTTTTTTGAAATAATTGCCCTTATTATTATTCAAAAATTTCATCATTGTATTTCTGGTGGGCTGGGATCCATTTCAACAAGTTGCAACCTTGAGTGACTCAATAAATCACAACAATCCTAGTTGGGTAAGTAAAATAGTTTATTGATTACATCTCTACGCAACTCCCAGATCAATTAGGGGGTAACCCTTCGAGTAAATGCATTATATGCATTTCACCTAATAATCACCTCTAATGCCAAACCAATCAAGTTGTATGCATCGGAATAACATGGCATTAGTTGAGTAAGACCCATCACTCATAACTTATGCAACTTGGATGGTAGTACGAACTTGAGTAACTCAATAGGTCCCCTATAATCGAAACTTAGGTTCTTAGTGTATGCCCTTAAACCAATTAGATTAGGACATGGGATACACAGGTAATTAATTGCACTCCAATTACTAGTTTAATAATACAAGGTTTTCCTTCATGTTAATGGCATGTTGACTATCATCAAACCACTAATTGGATGAAACCTATGGAAATTAAACCTTGCAAAGGAATTACAAAGTGTTACAATTATAAGATTCTTATGCATCAAAACCTAGCTCTTAAAAACTATTTTTGGTCATTGTATTGTCAAGACAGGGCACTGGCAATACTCAAAGACTAACTCGTCTTATGCATACTTAGGAACTAAGCAACTGATCTCTTAGGTTGAACCATGTGAGATACTTTGAATGACATAGGGGTGCTTTTTTTGTGGAAAATTGAAAAAATTCACAACCGCGATAAATGTAATGACTACGATATTCGCAATGGCAATAAATGCAAAGCAACCGAAAATGCGACTACAATCACAATTTAAATCCTTAGGAAAAACCTTTCATATTCTTCATTAGCTTCTTTGGGAGTTGGATTGTAATTTTTATATTGAGTCATATTCAATGAACTTATTCTTGTAAAAAGCCATGTTAGCTCAAATTTTCAGTTACTTGTTTTTAGTTTATAGCATAACCATGTGCCAATTTCAACAACTTCTAACTTGACAAAATCTTGATTAGCAACAATAAAAATATAAAGCTTTGATACAATGAGTATCTCATATTACAAAAATATGCTTATAATGCTTTTACAAGGTTTTATTTATATTTTCCAATGATTTTATCTAAGAGGTAATATCAAATATGTATACGAACTTGTAGATAAATAGTCTTAGTTAATAATAATAATAATACTTAATATGACGTGTATTTCACTACCAACCCTATTAATCTTAGGCATACACCAACAGCCTTGGTTGTACACGAATCCTAATGGCTAATTTGGCTCTTAAACCCGGAGCATGGAACTCAATCCAAAACAAATTCTCTTTTACCGGAGATTGCAACCTGTAATCTATCTGGACAGCTCCCTTCCTAGGCGAATTACAAGCTTAATGATCACGGGTCCAATCGCCTAAAAAAAAAGAAATGCCCAGGTACGAAACCGAGGGTTCCCCTTCTAAGCAAACAAAACATTCTAGGTCAGGTAGACTGACCTCCCATTCCAAGCAAACGACCTCATTGTATGTCCATATATCAAGGCACGCCTTATAAACAATAATACACTTGCAAAAACTCCTATCATTGACCGGCTTAGTTCTTTATCCGAACCAACTTGTGAAGATAAAAAATCTTCTTCAAGCTCTTCATCACCGCCAACATGCTCCTACTCTGCCGCTTGTGGCAAATCATCCCACTGCCTTTGCCTCTTTTCGTTATCTTCATGGCCTGGGCCTGAACCTCTTTCCAGCTGCGAAAGGAAGAAACCCATTTCAGTTCTTCATTGAACTCCTCCCACAGCATGTCCATTTTCTCCGGATCATCACCGTCTCTCTTATTGGCTTCACTTTCTGGTAAGCAGGAGATCAAGAAGCTCTTCCTTTGGAAGCTTAGTGCTTCTCTGACAACATCGTCTTCATTGTCTTTGTATTCTGGATAGACCAAGGAAGATACACGCCATAACGATGGCAAAGAAGTCAATTGAGACAAAGGGTTGGTGATTTTCGGGAAGCTAAAATCATCGGAGACCATTACGAACTGATCCGAGTAGAAAGAATAGTTTCTCTTACGATGGAACTAGGTTTCATCACAGACCTAATGAGCGGTTAGTAACAAAAATATGTGTGGAAGGGGCGAAATTAAAAGCGAAGCCAAGGCAAATATTGGGCCATCCCAGGCCATAGCTAACGCCGGATTGATCGGGCGAGAAATTTGATGGGATAGTAACATATACATAAACAAAAATTACACGATTTATGCTTTAGAATGTTCGGATTTTGATTGTTGAAAAGATAAAAGACTTGTAAACGTCAGAACACCATTAAAGAGTCAATTGCTATTTTTTTTTTAAATTCTCATTTTTACGTAACATAATGAATTTTATTGGATAAATCAAATTGAAAAATACCAGTACAATTCTAAGCAAAATATAAGTGAATTAGTTTTTTTTTTTTATTCAGAACAAAATACTATTTTTTGGCCAACTTTTAAGATTCGAAAAAGAGAGGATTGGAACTTTGCTTATCAAGCAGCGAAAAAATGCATCAATTATTGAAAAAAAATGTATCATATGCAATATATATATTTATGATTAAAAGCAAATGTGATACAAATTAAACATATCTCATAGCAAACTTCTGCTCTAATACCTTTAATAAATTGTTTAATTAAGTTTGATGTCTCGGAGTGATATCAACTCATCTATGAATTTACATAAAACCCTAAATAAATCATAATACATATATAAAATCAAAATAAAATTATCATTTAATATATTAAATTTTAAATATTTAAACTATTTTTAATTTATTCAAAACTTTAAATAAAAAAAAGACTACATATTATTTATGGTTAATATTTTTTTGTTTCACTTATTTTCCTCATATTTTTAAATTTTTACATTTTTTCTTCACCCACATAATTAATGGGTATAACTTAATCTAGTATTAAAATAAAAGGCTCTCGGTGTCACAATTTAATATGACACTAATTCAAGAAAATTTACTAAAATGATAAGTTAAATTTATAATATAATAGAAAAATAATTATGAAATTCACTTTTTAAAAATACTACTATTTATACGACATCATCTTGTAATTTATATATTTCCTTAAAATCTTAATCACATTTTACATCATTAAATAAATTTATATATGACATCGTCATGTAATTTTAAAATTTTTAAATCCTACTCACATCATTAAATAAATTGTTTTAGTATTTTTTTTCAACTCATTCTTTTTCTATTAAATAAATAAAAATTCTACTTCTACTTTTTCCATACACAAAAAAAGTGGATGCACCATAATATATATATATATATATCTGTCTGTGCACAGGTACAAGAGAGGACCTCTCCAAATCATCTAAAAATCCAAATCCTGCGACTGCGAGGGGCCAATCCCAAAAGTTTTGAAGATTAGTTTAGAAAGGGTTAATGTTGCTGACTTATTGTTGACTAGTTAATTGGCTTTATGTAGTTAATTGGTGGTCTTGCCGTCCACCCAGCGTTGGGGCAAATTTTTTCTCTAACTCATCGCCAATGGTGGACTAATTAAGGGCTAGTCTAATCCCATTTCGCATTTGCAAGCTGGCATGGCATGCAGCTTCTTTGATTGCGATCTTTCATCCTAGAAACTTCTATCCCCACTCAACGCAAATCTTAGTACGGGTATTGGCTATATACGCTTTCTAAATATGTCGACGGTTGGGTTATAGTCCAACATATTTTATTTTTTAGTTTAGCCCAAAATACTTTGAGTGCAATTCGTTTCAAAGTTCAAATTATTTTAAAATTTTTTTTAGTATTTATATGTTTTTATAATTAAATTTTAAATAATTTTTGTTATTATTAAATAGTAATTCGTACTCGACCTTCTCGACCTATGAATAAATTTAATGCATTCTCAAATGCACATGCTTATATTATTACACTTATCTAAAGGTCGAATTTATTTGTATTGTTTGAAAAATTCTTTTTCAATTCGATCAAATTTAAGATTTGATATTTTGAATTTGGATGAATCAACTTAGATTATTATTTAAGAAATAAAATTTTATTTTTATTTAATTTTAATTATAAATACATAAATATTAATATAAAAGTATTTTTATGGTTTATATAGTTTAAATTGTAAAATAGTTTTTCTTTTAATTTAATGGAGTGAACTACATCGAATCTTGGACAAAGAAATTTTGTACTCTTTAAACTTGCTCTACTTATAATTAATTTTATCTGTTTAATATATATTGTCATGATATGCCCCCTACACACACATGGTGGTGATGCTATGACTTAAAAACAAAAAAGAGAGGAAGCTTGCCTTTGGATCATCCCCTGATCGAGATTTGAATTAACCATAATAAAGTGAAAGTTGAGGGAAAGACCATTGAACAAATCGTTCATCCAACCGATCTTGGATTGCCACTACGAACTGACCATGACTTAGAGTTGCCACCAATTATTTTGGGCTAGGTATGATCGAATACATATTAAAATCAGTAATTCAAAGTTATGAAACTTAAACCACTGATTTTATGGACTACGTATACCAAAGTTCATTTTAAAAGGGTTCGGGAGTCGTTTATGCATGGGAAAGGGTTAGTATCCCCACGATACCCAAATTGGTACCATCTAACCATAAATTATCAAAGTATTAGATTTCCTTGGTTTTTCATGCAGTCATTATTTTTGTGCAATCCTTTTCTTATGAGTTCAAAATTTTAAATATTGGATAGGGCTTTATTATAAAAGTTTAATTAATGTCTCTTTATACAACTTAGGAGGGAGGATAAACATAAAAGGTTCAGTAAAATAAGGTCTAGGTTGATTTGGAAAAGGACACTCCATATCAAGCACTGAAAGGACATTGACATAGAGCATTGTCTCAAATTTAATGAAATTTAATTTTTTTTGTTGAAAATATGAGTGCAAATCATCGTCAAGAAGAGAAACAAGTTAGTGAGACATAAAGAAATATAATAACATTTGCATTAAAGATGGATACACAAAAACATAGAGAAGGAGGGATGATTAGGATGTATCTCGTAATTAACCTTGATTATTGAAGAATAACTGAGTTGACAATTTTGAGACATGTTGGGATTCAATGGCCGTCTTAGGCATAAAAAATTGATAAAAGGTCGAAAGAAGCCTGAATGAAAGAATACTTGAATTTTGGATATATTTTAATAGCAGGATTGGAGTATCCCCTCAGAGGAAGCAAGGTTGGAAAATCCCTTTGGAGAAACGAGGTTAGGGTATCTCCTCAAAAGGAAAAATTTAAGTGATTTTTGAAAATAAAAAGTTTTGATATTTTTGAAAAAAATAAATTGTAAGGTTGAAAATATTTTCAACAGGAAATGGAAATTAATTTTGAAAACAATTTTGAGTATTCATCTGAGCCTAAAGGGACCTATGTCATGACTCACAACACCATAAGGAAACTATTTGAATATATTTCAAGTCATTTGAATGACTATAAAAGATAGCTTGAAAAAATCCAAATGAATTTTCTCAAGTTTAGGAAAAACACAGACAGCAGCGCGCTACCCACTTTCTCAAATTCATCTTGGTTTGGCCCGATGGTTTCTAATGGCAAACAATGTACAATTGGAAAGGTCATTGGATAAAAATTAATGTAAAAATATTCTAAAAATTTTAGAAATCACTTTCTAGGTAGAATTAATTTTTGAAACTAGGTTTGAGTCAGCATTGATAGCAAGTGCTAGAAAAAGAGAGCAGTGAACTTTGAAAAATCATCCTAGACTCGCTCATAATAGTTAAACCGCAAACTATACCTTGTTGAAAATTGAATTTTTCTCAAGAAAAATATTCAAAAAATCTAGAAAAATCGTTTGATGGGTCAGATTCGACTAAACAGAATATGAATAATTGGTTTTAGAGATTTCAATAGCAAAAGTTCAAAAAATCATAACTTCTACATCCAAAATGATCCATGTCGAAATAAGGTATCATTGTAAAGATAATTTGAATCCCTTTCTACTGAAAATGCTAGAAAGTTCCAAAACATCGTTTTGAGCCCAAGAATAATTTTTCAAATAGGGATCACTAAACTACCAGTATGAAATAGGGGTTTCTATGTTAAGGCTTTTATTGTCATGCGTCAAGGTGTCAGCCATGCAAATGTCCAACCACTGAGGTCCATGGTAGTGAAATGATGAATCCATCCAACTCCTATAAAGTAAGTGACCAACCCATATGCTGTCCACACCAAAGGTAATGATAGGCTTAAAGCGAGACTTAAAGTAAATATTCAAAAAAAAATTCGTTTTAGATTAAAACAAAATTTATTTGGCCTATAGGGCTATGATTCCAAACATTTGTGTATGATATATCTCCAAGATTAGAGAACCAATATATTGAAAACTTTAAATCCATAGTAATCCCCACTGATTAAGGTTAATATAGACCTAACTTAGGGTTTCCTTTGAAAACAAATTCTTTTACAAACATAATAGAGGCATTTCAATAAACATATAATGAGCTAAACTAAGTGAAAATATCATACATGAACAACCATTTAAAACAACAAGCTATCCATGCACTTCATCAATGAAATCATAATAAAAATGCATCCTAAGGTATGTGAAGATCAAAATATGCTAGGCTAAGCATTTATGCATGAAATGAGCATGTTAAGATAAAGAAAAACATAGCAAGAATGTAGGAGTAGAGGCTGCTCCAATGTCAAAAATAAATATGGCATTCCAGTTCGTCGAAACATCGTTGAAGCATCAAGAAAGTCACAAAAATCCTAAAGCTACCACAAATAAAGCCATAGTGCATAGCAACCTTAATAGGGCTATGGAAACATTAAGTTTCACTAAAATGATGATGATGAAGGAAAACAAAAAATAAAAGGTAGCAAAGATAGAAGATATACCCCAATGGAAACTTAGACTTCTAGCTATATTCTTAAGTAGCACTCCAACAACTTCTAGCTTACTTTCTTCTTTTTCTTTACTATGGATTAGCAATAAGAGAATAAAGGATTAGGCTTTTGGTTATGATGGCTATGGATGATACTTTTTAAGGTATAGATTAAGGAAATTACAAGTTTTGGAAGGGATTTTGGAAAGATGGAAAGGGAGGTACAGGAATAAGATTTTTGAAAGAGCTTAAGGATTTTTTTTATGGCTATTGTAAAATAGGTTTTTTTTTTTAGTTAAGTAAAGATTGGATTATATAATAGGTAGTCTTAGCCACTAAGATGACCTAGCATTAAAGCCTGTAGACAACTCATTTTGTCCGGGTAAACTTTTGGCATCCCATAACTTAATTGAAAGACTATAGAATCAAAAAATAAGAAATAAAAATTGGGGGGCGACTATCGAGTGCTGTGTCGCCAAGCATTATTTGGTGACATAGTGCCTGGTAAAAATTTTTTTCGAAAAGTCAAAAATGCCCATGGGTCTTATTAAAGAAAAATGTAAATGAGAAAGACCACTTTTCACAATGTCATCGAAGTTATTCATATAAGTATACTTATCAATTTCCCCCTAATTATAACTAAGTTGAGGTAAATTGGGAAGCCACAGGTACATGCAAGTTATATTGGTGCATGAATATTGATACGAGGCCTTTACATCCCTAAAAACTTGAATTTTCACATATAGTATCGATATAAAAGGGTTTGGTATCGATACCTAAGGTGGGGTATTGATATTTAGCATGATTGTATTGATACAAATGTTGGCAATAGCTGAACTTGTGATTTTTGGCAAATATGTCGATACACAGGCATGAGTATTGATACAAATCCATGGAGTATCGACATAGGCCTCTAAGCCTTGAGACTAGAAACAATTTTTTACTCTTAGTATCAATACACACCTCATTGTATCGATACTCATGGGTAAAAATTACCTTATGTTGATACAACATGTTTTGTATCGATACAGCAAGGCATTTTTGCCAATTGAGACCATTTTTTTAGCCTTCAAAAATGTGATTCAAACATATTTTTTCACCAAGTAAAACATCATAAATCAATGCAAACCTAGATTTTGGGCCTATGATCAGATTTAAACAAATTTTTAGAGCCTAAATAACCAATGGCAATGGTCACTTTCACAAAATATATGGTTGTAAGTGGGCATGTCAAGCTTATCTTTGGCTTAGAGGCTGTTGCAGCCTTTCTACCCCCTTTCTCAGCATGGCAAAACTAATGGAAAGAAGACTAGGTTAGCATGGTAGCTAAAGATGTCCCCTAGTGTAAAAGGGAAAGATAGAAAATGCCCTTGCTTTGTCTCTTAAAAACATTGGCTGAACATTACATAAAAGAAGATTTCTAGCCATTCTCAAATGAGACTTCTAGTTATCTTAAAAAAAAAAAAAAGAGGAGAAAAAACTTTCAACCATACCTAAAAAAAGAAGTTCTCCAGTAATCTTAGAAAATGCTCTATTTATTCCCATGAATCTTTTAGAAATCTCTAACCTTAAACTCTCTCAAAAATAATGTTCTATTGCATTTCACTCATGATCTTCTTCTATTCCTGCAGCTCTCCCAAACTGCCAAAAAAACCTATAAAAACTTAACCTTTCACACATTTTCACCCTCAAAACACACCACCATTAACCTTATTATTAGAAAGCTTATTTTTTGCATCATTTCTTGCTAAAGAATAGCAAAAAGAGAGAAGGAACTAAACTAAAAGTCACCATTTTAGGAAGAAAGAAAAGTTCAAGTTTCTTGGTATATTTTCTACCTTGTTCCATACATTTTCATCCACATCATTTTGGTGACCCCTTTATGCTGCACTAATCTTCCTAAGTCTCTTATGCATTGCCTTGGTTTTGGTAGTCTTAGAATCTTCATATTCTTGTGATGCCTTAATGTTGCTTGGTTGGCTAAATTTCTACTCTTTCATTTTATCATTAGAACAGTCCTTTATTCATGCATTCTCTAACATATCTCATCTATTTTTCACATGCTTAACACATGCTTAAATGTTCACTTTCACGTCTTATGTATATTCATGCATTTTTTTTTTGTTTTAAGGAGTCTTATGACATAAAAATGTTGTTTTGACAACTTTAGTCTACATACCTTTGTTTAAATATGTTCATATCATTTACATGCACTTTATTTGTCATCTTTTTACATTTTTGTCACCTATTTCCATGTTAAAATGTCACCTTTATGTGTTTGTATGTTAGTCCTCATTCATCCTTGTGCATGTTGTGTTTTGTTCATGTTATTCCTATCAAGATGCATGCTTGTTTACTAAAAATCTGATTTTTAAAAGAAATCCCCAAGTTAAATTCATGCTACCTCCAATAGATGGAGATTAGCATGGATTTAAGATTTTATCACATTGGTCCTCCTATCTTAGGGATAAACTAAACTTCATAGGTCTAAATTCATGGAAATAAAATGTAGCTTTCTTTTGTTAAAGTATTAAGCCTTGATCTTGAGTCTAATATCCCTTTTAGTGACATAGTCAATAGGTTGTTTCATCATCCTAAACTACTCCAGGATTATGGAATGAACTTGTTACACACATGTTACTTTCTGCTATGGATGTTCAGATGTCCTAGACCCAAGTTTATCTTTGAAAAAACTTTAAAAAAATCAAATAACCCTATATTTTTGCTCTAGCATCATTATAGTCTAAGTTTGGAAAATCAGTTTTGAACCATAAAATATTTTCCTTGATTTCTTTGATATTTTTTAATTAAAGGTTATCAAAATAGCTTTCTAATGGTGTCTTGTTCGCCTTTAGATCATCTCAAATAAAGGAATTATGATTTTCTGAACTTTTATTGTCTAGAACCCTAGAGCCAATGCATGATACTCTATTTGGGCCATTTTGGCCCATCAGATGATTTTTCTAAAATTATTAAATATTTTTGCTAAAAACTTCATGAAATTACCTTTCAAGAAAGGTATTGTTCATGATCTCACGATTTTGGATAATCCTGAAATGATCTTTCAAAATCCATCAAGCTTTTTTCTTTGTACATGCTGCAATGTCGAGATAGACCTAACTTCAAAAATCAATTCCATCTAGAAGGTGATTTTTTAGGATTTTTGGAGTATTTTACATTAAACCTTATCAAGTCATCTTTCTAATGGTGCCTTCGGATGATTTCCGAATAAATTCGAGAAGAGAGATGACATGATGCTATCTTTTATTTTTTAACCTAATTTTTGAATCTCCCTTATAGAGACAATCGAATTTCTCAAAATGCATCTGATGTGTTCCCTACAACACAAGCCCTTTAGACTTGAATTAAAGCTTAAGACAAAAGTATATGTTATACAAACCTACGATTTTCTATTTTCAAAATCTTTTTTTTAAAAAAGAAGAACATTTTTTTTGAAACATAAAAAATTTTCATCTTTGGGGATACTCAAACCCAACTACTCTGAGGAGATACTCTAACCTCGTTCTTTATAAAAAAAAATTAAATTTTTGCTTTATTCATAAATATTTTGATAATTTTTTCTTTGGGGATACTCTAACCTCACCTCTCTAAAGGAATATTCCAACCTTGCTTTTACCTCAAAAACTCTAAAATTTTTTCTCTTCTGAATGCCAAGGATTATTTTGATTAAAATCTTTTTTTGTCTCGCAAATTACAATTGAATCTAAACTCATCTCTAAATTTTTATTTTAGTTATTCTTAGTGATTGAAGACAATTATGAGACACATTTTAATTGTCCCTCCTTTTACGTTCTTCTATCTATGATTATTTGTTTGTGATATTATTATATTCTTTTTTGTCTTACTAACATGTTTCCTTTTTGTGGTGATTATTGTGCATTCATATTTAAAATTTGTTTTCCAATAAAATTTAAAAGTTAATGTTTCGTGTTGATATCTCTCCAGTGCCTAATATGGGACATCTAGATTTTCAAATTCAATCCGGACATTATTTTCACAAAAAAAATTGTTATGCTCCTCACACCTCTGAGGCGCATAGGTGATCTAATTTTCTTTAAAAACCTGAATCTATAATTTGCAAAACATCATGCATTAAGGGGATTATATCTAAATAATGACTAAATGGAATTGATTTAACCGAGATTAAAGTGAGACCTAGTTAGTAGGTACCGATTTCGGGCATTATGGGGGTGCTAATCCTTTCTCTGTGTAACCAACTCCTAAACCAATCCAATAAATCTCTGGATTTTGTAGAACTTGAAATCGATGATTCAAGTTTCGTGACTCATAATAGTGTTTTCAATAGGCATCCGATCTTGTCTAGATGAAATGATTGGTGGCGACTCTAAGTTTATAGCCACTTCGTGGTGGCCATCTGAGACTAGTTGGATGAGTGATTCGCCTGACAATCTCTCTCTTTTTCATATCACTACGCCTAATCCAAATTCTGAGCAAAAGATAACTCAAAGGCTCGACCATTAACAACTATAATTTATTTTTTAAGTCGAATGCGCTATGCCCTTCGAATCATCCAAACTTTTAAGGTGGGCATGTGGCGATAGGGCATATCAAACTTTCAGTATATGCAATACAATGACTTATTGTGTAAAGGTGAAACGTTTTAGCATTTAATTGGTTAACCTTGGTTCTTGTAGCTAAAGAAATTCATACATTAGCTGATCAAGTGAGTAGTCTCAAGTTTATTCTTCATAAAACAAGATTTTCTTTTTAAATGCCTTTATGCCAAGCTTAATGGGCCTTTCCAAAATGTATTAATCCAATGTCTAGAGCCAAAAAATTATATCCACATGATTTGTATGAAGTTATGTCAAATAGTGGATGCTTTTTAGGGCTAATGCCGTGAACAAATTCAAGTTTTAAAGTCATGGTATGAAAAGAGAAAAAATATCTTGAACTAGGCCAAAATAGCCTTATGTATCAATAGATTGAGCTTTCTATCGATACATTAAGCAATAAAAGCCTAGATTGTGTTGATACTTTGAATTTTGTATTGATATAATGCACGGTGTATCGATACTAACAAGCTTGTATCAATATCTAGCTTGTTGTATCGATACATGCAATCTTGTATCGATACTTGTTGACCAAAAATCACAGTTTTAGCTACAACATAACTTTGTAATGATACAAAAAACCTTGGTATGGGCATAAATAGCAAAACCTTGGAATTTGGATGATGTGGAGCCTTGTTCGATACGTTGGGCCCTTGTATCAAGACACATAAACATAAATAGGGATTTTTCTTACTTTGTGTTCCTGAACTCTTGACCTTAGTCGAGAATGGTGGGAACTTGACTGATGTTTCTTTGAATGAGTTCGGTGGTACCTCAGATGGTGGCTTTTGATACTTCAAATGTTGGCTCAAACAAAATGGAGTGTCTACATATATCTATATATATATATATATAAAGTTACAGCTTGACTCAAACTAGCTTATGATCTCTAAAGAGTTAGGACTTGATCTTTTTTAGAAGATCTTTTTGCAGAGATATTTCCTTCAAAGTTATTAAAGACTTTGTTTCCTAAAAATCTTTTTGTAATCACTTGTAAACATGATTTAAAGATCCTAAAAGAATCAAAGATCTAAATTTTTTTTTGTATTTTTCACAACGTAATGTATTATAAATCTTGATTGTTTAATTTAATAAATCTTTCTACAAGCCGCAAGATTTGGAAAATAGGATTCCCTTCAACTATCATTTACATTTATAATCATTGTGCTAGGAAAGTTTAAATTAATCTCCTTTGGTTAGAAAAAAAAAGTCCAATTACAAGCTATTAATTCCCATATAGTTGGGAAGTTTTTAATTAATAAGGATCATGATTCAAAAGTCTAGCTAGGAAAAAAAACTATTGGTTTCAATCAAAAGGCCTTGTCAAAATCCTATTGGCGAAAAGTCTAACTAAAAATTCTACACAGAAAAGGTCTAATTCTATGTGTGAAGGTTCAATTAAAAATTTAATATGTAAAAGTCTAATTCTTAGTTCTGTGTGAAAAGTCAAATTAAAAATTCTATATGTAAATAGTTTAGTTAAAAAATTTTTATATTGTTGCTACATGCCCCATGATGACAGGTGGACGCACCCGACTTAATAAAATTAAAAGTAAACTGTCTCTCGATCGGAATTTTTATGGTATGATTGGGAGAGAAAAAGATGTTTTTGGATTTGGGATGGGGGACCATCAGATGAATCACTCATTTGACTGGTTTTTAACAGCCACAACGTAGTGGCTGAAAACTTAGAGTCACCACCGATCATTTGGGCTAGGTATAATCGGACAGCTATTAAAATCGATATCTTGAGTTACAAAACTCGAAGATTTGATTTAACTGTCTAAAGATGCCAGAGTTCATTAGTAGGGTCTGAGAGTTAATTACGTAATGGGGAAGGATCAGCACCTTTATGACACCCTAAACAGTGCCATGTGGCAATACATTACCTAGGTCTCGATTTTTAAATAGTTATTATTCATGCCCTTTCATGATACATTTTTGAAATAGAAAATTTGGGTTTTTCATAATAAATTCGAACCTATCTATGTAACCTAGGAAGATGGAGAAGCATAGAGGTTTTAATAAAATAATTTTCAAGTTTTAATTTGAAAAGGATATTCCATGCCGAGCATTGGAGGGACACAGACATAGAGTATTGCCTCATGTTTTCTTAAAAATTTAATTTTTAAAACATGAATGTAGACATAGAATTTTGGCTCTTGTATTCTTAAAAATTTGATTTTTAAAACATGAATGTAAAATTAACATCAATAAGAAAAGGCATGTTAGTAAGACATAAATAAACATTATATAAAAATAAAGCACACCAAAAATAAAGGAGAGATAATCAAAATCTATGTCATATTTGTCATCAATGGTCACTTAAGGCATTAAAAATCGAGATTTTGATTTAAAAATCTAGGGGATCTAGGGGAGAAAAAATGGATTTTTAAGTGAAGTTATGAAAAGAAAAGGGGTTGGAGTACCTCGCAAATTAATACCTTTCAATTACGTGTTAATTAAAGTCTTGATTAGCTCCTTTCGATATTTAATTATAATTCCCCATTATTTATGACTAATATTACTTTTTCTTAAGTTTAGTAAATCAAATTTTATATTTTTCTAAAAATCAAAATATTTTTGCACCCTTTCGAAAAACCTAGAGGAATACAAAATTTTATTTTTAGGAAAATAGAAAATTCTAATTCACTTTTTTAAAGAGCATATTCTTTTGTATAAAATAATTGATGAGGTGACTTCAATAGATTGGAAATACAACTATGGACCATTTTAACTCGAGAATTTGCCTTGAATTTTGTAATATATTATAATTAACATATAAATGTATTAATTTAGAGTTTACCAGCATGAAAGTGGTTTCAGAGTACATACATGAAATTGCAAAATGATCGTTTGATTATGGAAAATAGTCTAAATGGACCTGAATGCATGTACATAATGGAATGGTCCTAAATCATAGAAAATGATTTAAATTCAAGAAATTTTGCATAATAACTCTTAAGTCATTGAAAATGACTTAAATATCTCTAAGATGCATGAAATTCTATAAAAGTTCCTAGATCATGGAAAATAATCTAAATGACTCCAGCATTTAAAAATTGCATAAAAGTCTCTAGATCATGGAAAATGACCTGAATGACATTAAACTGCATGAAATGACATAAAAGTCCCTAAGTCACGAAAAATGACCTAAATGATATCAAAATTCACAAAATTACATTTAAGTCCCTAGATCATAGAAAATGACCTAAATGACATTAAAATGCATAAAATGATATAAAAGTCATTAAGTCATGAAAAATGACCCAAATGACAGCAAAATTCACAAAATTGCATTGAAGTCCCTCAAACATGGCAACTTACTAAAATTACCCTAAAAGTATGAAATTGAATAAATGATCCTAAATCATGGAAAATGACGAAAACGGTGCTAAAATGCATGAAATTACATAACAACCCCTTAAATCATGAAAAATGACTAAAATAGTTTTAAAATACATGAAATTACATAATAACCCTTAAATCGTAAAAATTACTAAATGGCCTTAAAATGCATGGAATTACATAAATAGCCCTAAAACATTGCAAATTACTATAATGACTTTAAAATACATCAGAATGCACAAATGGTCCTGTTAAGCTTCTAGCACTCCTAAATGTACCCATACCCATTTTTATTAGCAAATATACAACTATGGCATGAACATAAATGGATTCATCATTATGCATAGTGACATGGTCATAATCACAATATTCTCATGGATAATGCATGGACGTGTGAAACATTATCATAATGCATGAAAATGTCATAAAATGCATTTCATACATGATTTTAGACATAAAATCGCCTATTACCATGTACACTAACATACATAGTGAGGTTGCCATAATCATAATGTTTTCATGGAAAATGCATGGACGTATGGATCATGACTATAATGCATGAAAATGTTCTATAATACATGGATCATAACATGTCATAGAATATAAGTTGCATAAAAAGTCAATAAAAGTTAGAGCATGAAAAAACTTAATGAAAACCATATATGAACTAAAGAAATTTAATATAAAACATTTGAAAAACAAGTTTTCTTGATGGAAAAATGATTTTTATGAAATTTTAAACTAAAATTATTAAAGAAAAGAAAATAAAAGCAATTGGAGATCATTGCTTAAAATTTTTGACTTAAACATGGTTTTAACACCTTTGGCTAAATCATCACCCAAGCCAAAGCTTGAGATCATCAAGCTTATAAAAGGAAAGAAGAAATATTGAAAAAGAATAAGTAAGAAAACCACCTTCAAATGGACTTAAATGATATTTCTTTTTCTTCCCTTATTTTTTTTCTTTTTTTTTTCTCTTTTTCTTCTTTGGTTTTTTCTTAGCTGAGAACCAATCACTCTCATTTTAGACACCTCAAAAGTTGAAAATCTCTTTTGTCTAATCAATTACACATCCACTACTTTCTTGACCATTCACCTTTTGCTTGTAAGCAAATAATCTATAAGACTATGTGGTTTTATGAAAAACTAAAACCCTTTTAAGTGGAGCATGTTTTCAGTTAAGTATAGTGGACAATCTCAGCTGCATACCTTTAAAAGGAACTCCCTCAATTTTATGCAAGAAAGAGCTTTTAACTCTAACCTAAAATAATACCTCTATCAAAATAGTTAAGAAACAACCAAACTAGATGCCATTTAGTTCTCATGCGTGATTTGAGTATTAATCATATTTATCTTTAGCTAACTTAAGCTTTAATGGCTTAACCAATGTGGGTGGTTCTCATGCTTATGTTTTAATGTAAAAATGTTTTTGAAAAACCTCTTGTATGGTTATGAAGTGCTCCAAGGCCATTGGAAGAAGAAATGTAAGAAAACTTGGATAAAAAACTCATTCACAATAAAAGTTTTCATGTAGTATCGATACAAGTGTTTTCAGAACAAAATATCCATGAAAAGCATGACGGTGTATTAATACACTATGGCCTTGTATTAATACAATACATGTTCTAAGCCTAAAACAACCAAAACACAATGATGTATCAGCACATTAATGATATATATTGATACGTTTTCATGAATTTCATGAAATTGGCATTTTTGAAACATTTTTTCAATATAGTCCCTAAGCATTTCAAGCCTTCCCCAAGAAAAGTTTTTTGCCTAGCATCATGCATAATGATTGGCAATATGGCCCCCGACAGTTGTTCCTATTTTTTATTTTTATTATTTTATTTTATTACCTTCTAATTAAATCCTAGGATGTCAAAAATTGGTCCCCGAAGAAAGATGGGTGCATTTCATCTAAAGTTTTAGATAGAGCTCCCATTGCTTGGAAGGGGCCTAGATGGAATTAGGTGTCTACATGAATGTTAATCATTTGGGGTGCATGGTAGTGGAGTTACCGATCTATTCAAAATCCTAAGAGTGGGCTAATGAGTGATCCATTACCTGTGGCATTTAATTAAGAATCAAAGCTTGCAACAAGACCTTTCGATGAGCAAGTCAAGAGAAGATCTTTTAAAGTTATAAAGTAAGCTACAAAATTAAACTTTATTTTGCCTTGTTAGGTCATGGATCCAAACATATAAGCTTTAATTTTTCCCTAAGATTAATGAGTTAATAGGTTAAAAATGTTAAACTAAGATATATTCTAATTTTATTGGAATAAATGTTAGTTTAACATAGGGATTTTTTTTCAAAACGGTAAGTGTTCAAGCAATAAACATCAAATGACATTTAAACAAATACATACTGAACTAAAAATCATAGCAACATCTCATCTCAATAACCATCATAAATATCATCATATCTCCATCATTTCAACAATAAGAACATGACTAAAATACATCTAAATTTATGGACTTAACCAAAGCATGTTAGAATAAGCATATTATTAAAGATTAAACATGAAAAATGAAGCAAAAATGACATGAAACCATGAAATATAAACTATTTTAGAATGATTTCAGATGACATTAAAAAAACACTAAAACATTAAGAACACTAAATATCATCAAACCAAACTCAAGATGCATGTATTTCCTAGAACAAGGTTATGGTTTCATAAATTGAGTTTATTAAGATAAGATAATAAAGAGCTAAAGTAGAGAAAATAAAGAGAAATGGAAGGGAATATACTAAAAAGCTTTAACAAAACCTTTTTCTCCCTCAGCTTGAAATAACCTTCTTTGCTTCCTTTTTTTTCTTTTCAATGATGTATAAGGTCACTGTCTTTTCTTTCTTTGCTATGGATTAGCATGAAAATATGGCTAAAGATAAGCTTTAAGGTTGTGTTAATAACAAAGAGGGTTTTAGAGAGGAAAAATAGGTGAAAATAAAGGTTTTTGAAGGGTTTTTAGGGGCTGTTATGGGGTTTATTGGAATAAGGCTTTTGCAATAGAGGAACATGTGACAGGTGAATGGAAAATATTAGGAGTGCTTTAAGGATGAAAAGTATTATGATGTATTTCTTTAAGTTTGAACTAATTATTCATATTTATATATCCAAGTTTTTCATTATATCATTACTACTCCATCCTCTGTTAGTTTACATGTTAATGTAAATGTAAACAAATACAGCTAATTAACTATTTGTATTTTATAATGTTACATATAATGAACTTTATATGCAGGAAAATAACATTTTAACGTAAGTAGTTTGAATTGATATTTCATAGTGTATAGGGTTAATATCAGTAATTAACCCACAAAAAATGTCTAAATCTAATTGGGAGATCATTTGTCTTGACCATCTAAAGTAAGCTAACTCTTAAGTGGAGACATATATGTATCGCCTAGAGTTGGTGATATGCTGAATTGGACCAAAGTGCAAATAATCTATTAATAAGTTAATTTACTTGGATTAATTCACTTTTGACATTCATTTTGTAATTACCTAAATTCTGATTAAGTATTGGCTCCATGTTTATCAATTGTATTCTTAGATGTTCTAAAGGTTACGACGTCTAAAAATAGTAAGTGGCTAAACTAGTTTGTTAGGTATATGACTTGTCTCGATGAAAGATTTACTTATAGATCTAGAATCATAGCTCTCATAAAAATTTACAGTTATCCTCTTACAAGGCATTATACGAAATCATGAAAATGGTTAAGGCCTCGATCATTTGTATTTTAAATGATAAATTATTCACATGTGGTGAACAATCATTTTATATGGAGAGTATAATGGAACTTTAAGATAAAGTATGTTGGTGTATGCCTTTAAACCAACCAGATTGAGACAGAGGATACACAGTTAATGAACTATATACATGTTACTACTTTTATAGTCATAAAGGTTTTTTCGTCATGCTAGTGGCATGATTGACAATCATGGAAACACTAATTAGATGAAGCCCTTGGAGCACAATGGCTTTGCAAAAGAATTATAAAGAGTTACAATTGTGAGAGCCTTATACATCAAAGCCCTATTTCTAAAAATGTTCCTTGTCATCATATTGTCAAGATAAAGCATTGACAATGCATAAAATACTAGCATATGTTAAGCCTTCATGCACATGATTCATGCAACTAGTCTCATGAGTTGAAGTATATGGGATACTTAGGGATAGCATATGGGTGCTTGTTTTATGGAAACAAGTTCACTGGACATGGCCTATATGAGAACTCCATTTGATATCACTCATTCGAAGGTCTATGGAATATGTTATCAGGTGCCAATCATGTCACTAGTCCTTAGACTTAAGATACCAAGTCATCTCATATGAGAAGTGTCATACTTTGATTTACTATGAATGGTTCCACAATGGATGGATATCAAATAAAGGTACATTGGGTATGGCATGATCTGTATGGTAAATGGATGAGTGATCTAAAGAGAATTCACCAGTCCAAGTGACATTGGAGACATATCTCAAATGATCTTGACTATGGTTCCTTGGATTCAAGCCTTTGGCTAGAGCAAATTAAAATATTAGGAATCATTCGTTATAGATTCATGATCATTAACCATGAGTTACAAGATCAAACATGGATTGAAGCATGATTAGATACTATACTATGTTTATGCTTATTTCGAGATATGTGGTGAAAATACTATTACATTGATAGGCTAGTTACTGAAAGGTTTCAATGAGGTCACATAGATTTTTTAATATTTTAGTGGTCATGATGGACTGCTAGATCTCGCTCTTGATCTATGAACATAATTAATCAGATTAATTGTGTACATTGCTAACATGTTGGGAACCTATTGGGTCACACACAATAGGATGATAATGTCAACTTAAAATCGAGATTTGATTAAGTTGGACTTAATTAAGTAAAAGATGATTGAATAAAGGACTTAATTGAAAATTTCAATTAAGAATTAATTTAAGACAAAAAAATTTAGATTTTGTTGTATGTTTAACACATAATAGTTATGATTATCTTATCTAAATAATGTCTAAATTGAGACATTCCATGTCTAGATGGATAATGTCTAAATTAAGACATTGTATGGTGGAATTATCTTCTAGAATTCTTGGATAATCTTATTAAAATATTAATTATTTAGATAATTAATACTAATAAGATTATTATTAAATTAAAATTGTTTTAATTTAATTTATGAATATTATTTGGATAAAAATTCATAAAAGGATTATTTAATTTAGCTAAATGGTTTTGAATTTATTTCTTTTATATTTAATTATATGATAATTATATTAGATAAATAAAATTTATTTATATGATAAATAAAAAAGATGAATTTAGATTGAAACTCTAGTAGAAACGTAACCTAGCAAAACAATCTATGGTGTCCAAAGCTAAAAACATGTCTAAATACATCGTGCCTTGATCGAAATTCCTTGAGACTATTTTGCTTGCTGGGTTTAGCCACCGTAGATGGAACAATGATCAAATTCATTTACTTAAGATGGAAAAGTTTCACTTATATAGGGAGCTGTGATTTGATCAAATCTCTTCGAAGTTGAAGAGATTGAATTCGGCTAAGTCTACTAAGGAGAGGGGAAAACTAAATTTTTACCTTAAACACTTTTGGTTGTTATTGGTTTTTTAAAAAAATAGTTTTCTCTTATAAATTCTCCCAAGTGCCGCTACTCTAAGGTTGAAAACCACTATTGCTGCTAATATCACACCACCTCATGGAGCCATTCTTCTTTCAATTTTTGTGCATTCAAAATCCTAAAATAGTTCTTAGACGTGTGAAAGAAGAAGTAGTCCATGATCATTTTTTGGTTAAAACTCGTTAAGTCTTCTAGCTAGCATCAAAGAACCCCTGATCCTTGATAAGGCTCCCATTATCATCCATATGGATTACCGTTGGAGGCAAGACAAGTACATTGCTCATGAGCTCATATATCTGATTAGACACTAATCTCGAATTGGATATAACTTTGTATTATGATATATGAGAGTTAGGTAATCCATTTTACGATGTATAATTTAATTTTATTAAATTTGATTTTTTTAATATACTATAAGTTTACATCCCTTTTTAAAGATCCAAAAAGAAAGTTCGACTATTTCTATGTTTACTATTTTTGCTATTTATTATGATAATTCTGTAAATTGTAAATGCTATTATTGCATTAAGCCAGACTTCATTGGAATTGCGAATTCCCTTCAAAGTAATCAAATAGGTAAAATGCATTTTAACCTCAAGTTGATCATGAATATAATATGAAGGTATTACACGTATGACAAGGTTATTGGATTAAAAGGCTATTTATAAAGCTTACGTAATATGTCATATAAGATCTTTAGTGCTACACTTGAAGATTAATAATTATGTGACTAATTTATTTAGTATAGAATATTTAAACATGTAGATCATTAGAGCCTAATTATATATGTCTAATTGGTCCTTTCACTAGCTCAACATAACTCCTTAACTAATGGTTGTCGACCAAAATACCTAATGTTAGAAGGTTCTTAATATGATGACGTGGTGTGCTGAGTACGCTCATTTTGTAGACATTTTCTTAATAAATAATAAAAGATAATTTTTTTGTATTATTTATTTAGAATATATATTTAATTTGAGTAAATATTTATTTAAGATCAAAATTAGTAATTTAAATTAATTTATATTTATCTGTTGATAAATATAAGAATTAATTTAAATTGAATAGATATTGGTAAATTAATTAATTGTTTTATTAAATTAATGCTATATAATCTAATTTAAATATTTGTCTATAAAATAAATATAAATAACATTCTAAATAAATTTTACTAAAAAGTTATTATTATTTTACTATAATTTTTTAGGTTAAATAATTATTTTACTATATTTAATTTTATTTTAACAATTATTACATAATTATTCCATTTAAATAAGGTTGCCATGATCTTAATTTGAAATAGAATTGGATTTATGGAAAATTATCTAAGTAAATAAAATTAACAGTTTAATTAGAATTAAATAAAGAATTCAAACTAAATTGATTTAACTCTTAAAAAAATGTATTAGGCCAAGATATTTTCCACACGTATTAGGGCTAGCTGAGCCTTGTAGGGGTTTACCCTAAGGTATGCGATCAAATAAGGTTCTTGGGAAAGGAAGTAAAATAAATAGATGTAAACCTAATTAAGATAACAAAAGGGCTGCCTAATTACTTGATATAACTAAAAGCTTCGATATAGGGTTTTAGGTTTAACTATTGCACCAACCTCTAAGTTAACGTCAGAACATCTCGTAATAATAGATTTATTGTTACAAGGTGGTCTTGAAGGAGAATTTAGTCATACAAATTGGAGTTGATCATGAAAAAGAATGCCTACACACTTTATCATCCGTGAATTGGGGCATAGTGGAAAAAGTTGGTTACTTGATGCTTTCAGATGGATTTACTCTAATCAATCTTGGATGGCATTATTGGATCAATAGCTAAGGTCAGTTGATTAAGATAGTTTGTATATGGCAAAATAATTGAGTTTGACCTAACTAAAATTTTTTAGAAATGCTACTGCTCCATTTGTTCCATTTTTCCTACAAATGGTATCTGAGCCAGGTCATGATTATGCCATATGGATAAATCTTACAATAAAAAATTCTTCTTAATTATGTATGAATTCAATTATTAGAGAATTGGCATTATAGGTTTTCTATTATATTAATTATCATGAAATTATATGCATGTTTTAAGTTTATCGATCATAATCCTTTAGATTTTAGAATGGATATAAGGAGGTTTCTAAATACGTAATTAGATGTGGTATCATCACCACATAGCCTGTTCATTTTTTCATTATTTTATTTTATTTTTCAAAATTTTTTCCTGTAATCATACTTAGAAAATAGAGATTTGCTTATCGTAATTTATCACTAACTTATTTGTTTTATGGTAATAAGAAGCCATCTAGAACAAATAGCATAACGTAGTGTATAGAACTCTCAGGCACAAGTCCATAAAAGGGAACCCTAGGTCCCAAGGTCGCTAGGGTACAAACCTCATAGCCCAACCAAGCTTACTTAAGCATCCATGCATGGGAATGCCTATGAGCAGATGCTGCTGGTGGGGTGCAAACACCAATAGTAGGTATTAATATACACTTTAAAGCCAATTAGCTTGTATAAGGCATATATAAATTAATAATGCAAACCAATCACTTTAATTAGCGAATCAAGGTTTTCTTACATATTAGTGGCATGATTGACACTCATACAAACATTAATTGAAAGAAGCCCATGAAACACGATGTTGCATAATTAGTTATAAGTTACGATAATAAGATCTTTATGCATTAAAGTCGTGTTCCTAAAAACATTCCTAGTCATCAAATTGTCAAGATAGCGCATTGACAATGCACAAAAGCTAGCATATGCTAAGCCTCTACTCATTTAATTCACACAACTCTTTGATCTCTTAGAAGTTGAACTATAAAGATACTTAGGGATAGCATATTGGTACTTGTTTTATGGAAACAAGTTCACTGAACATGACTCGTATAAGAACTACATTTATTATAAGTCACTCAAGTGTCTATGGAGTATATTCTCATGTGCCACCCATGTATACTAGTCTTCAGACTTCTAACACTAGGTCATCTCATATTAGGAGTTTATTCTTTGATCCATTATAAAGGGGTCCACAATGGATGGATGCCAAAATAAGAGTGGTATTGGGGATGACATAAAGCATATGATGGATGAATGAGTGACCTAGAGAGGATTCACCACTCTGAGCGACATTGGAGACATATCTTATATGTTCTTGGTTTTGGTTAACTTGATAAAGTTGTTGGCCAACGCATAATGAGTTTAGGAAAAATTATTTCTCTAAATTCATGAGGATAATCGAAAGCTGCAAAAACTAATATGGATTGATATATAAGTAGACACTACACTATGCTCAAGATCTTTATAGGATAGTTAGTGAAAGGATAGAAGTACAATGAGAGGCTAGTTATTAGAAGATTTCTAGATCTCTCTCTTGAATATTTAGGTGGTCATGACGGGTTACTAGATCTTGCTCTTGATCTATGAATGTAACTAATGAGATTAATTATATTCATTGATAATGTGTTGGGAACCTAATGTGTCACACAAAAAAAGATGATCTCTTGGATTAAAATCGAGATTTAATTTAGTATGACTTAATTAAATAAAAAGTACAATGAAGAGGATTTAATTGAATTAGTTTAATTAAATATTATTAAAGATATAAACTAGATTTTAAAAATCTAATAAGAAATGTCTTAATATAGCAATAACAATCAGATTGTCTTATTAAGATAACGTGTATTTGTAGACACAATCTTGGGGATATTATTAAATAAAGCCAAATAACTATATTTGAAAACTTGAATAGATTTTTTTGTAATTATTTAATTAATTAATTAATATTATTTACATGAAGTAAAAATTGTTTTACTTGGGTTAGAAAATTTAGTTATGAATTAAATTATCTAACATGTAGATTAAAGGATTAGGCTAAAAGCCTTAATTATCAAGCCGAGAGAGTTTAGTTGTGAACTACTCCAAGTTAGGCTTGCTAATAGGCTAGGCACATGGAATAGCTATACTTGGCGTGCTATTGGGCTGAAATATTAATAAGTTACTATTATGGCCCAATCTTCGACAAGCTAATTACAATAGTTTTAATTGGTTTACAAGAAATACTTCAAGGTGGCACCACCTTCTAGTTATGCTAGTAATAGGCTTTGTTGACCCATTAATTAACCTTACCTAATTTTAAGTTTATTATTATACATTATTAGATTAAATTAGCTCATAAAGCTTTCTAAAAATCTTAGGCGCTAATAACATAGTCCTTTAGCTTCCCTACGTAAATTATCATAATCTTGAGTTTTTGAGTGATTTAAAATTGTTTTTGATCTAAATGAAAGTAGAAAATTAGTTTTCTATTTAAAAAAGATTAACTGGGACAAAAAAATTAAGATTTTTGGACTAGTTTATTAGCATCTACTTAAAGCAACTACTTCCTTATGAAGCTATTTTCTTATTCGTCTTAGCACAATAGGTGTTCCAGATTATTTCAAATTTGAACCTGTTGGCTATATATATCTTTTCATTAAGCCTTGAAAGGCCTTCTAGCTAGCACTAAAAACCACTATACCTTGAAAAGGTTCCCAAATACATCTATGTGAATCATAATTAGAGGCAAAATACTTGACCGCTTTTGGAATCAAGAAGGGATTAAAGTAATCAAGCCATGGTAGGCTCATGTAAGGATTGACATGCTTAGAGTTATGAATCTTGAAGTAGCATAATTTCTATCAGATATATGTTTTAAATTATTATTCGAACATATGTATATCTCTGCCTAAGATCCTAAAAAACCTAGTTATTTTGTGTTTATTTTTCACTATGTATGTTTAATTTTGATTAAAACTTTATGTTTATATTAAAAAGCATGAGCTTGAATTTTTTTTAAAAAAAGGCATGTGACATCAAGCTTTACCAAGGCACGAGCCCTGGTTGTTAAGCCTGTGTCGCATGGGGTGCTGCTAGGGCTTGATCCCTGGTGGCACGCATTTGCATATCATTAGACGCTACTAGGGCACACGCTAGGCTTAGCAATAGGTGTCTACGGCAAAAGCCCCAGTAGTACAACTAGGAGCTTGTGCACGTAGGTATGCAATGTGTATACTCGGTTAGGCATTAATTGCATTGGGGCATAAGCCTTGAGCATGCACCTAGCCACACATACGCAGGTGCACAAGTGTATGCCACCCAAGTGATATTAGTACCTAGTGCACTAGGCCCTGATAGAATGCTAAGCTTACTTGCACCCATGATTATTATGCATAGGCCTATTTGTCCTATCAAGATGCTAAGGCATAAGCCTTAGTGGTGTCTTGCACCTTGAAGTGCAGTACACATGCCTACTAGGCTTGAAGAGTTGCTAAAGAGACCGCGTTAATAGTAAACCAAGCATGCATGTACCCACAGGTGTGGTGCATGTGCCTTTGCAGATTATGCCCCAACATAGCTCTAAGAGTGCAAGCACCTTAGGGTGCTTTGTGCTCACTTGTGCAATAATCCAGTTAATGGGATTTGAACCCTAACATGCTTTTCAGGCACATATGTGCACATGAGTGCATGGCTATGAACCACTAAAAAATAGTGTGCATGTTAGGAATTCCATAAAGATGAAAGACATTTTGATGTATTTCATTAGTTTGAATTGATTATTCACATTTATATATTTGAGCTTTCATTATATCATTACTATTCCATCCTTGTTTACTTTGCATGTTAAAGTAAATGCAAGTAAATATCGCTTATTAACTACTTATGTTTATACTGTTAGAATGTTGCATGTAATGGACTTTATATGTGAGAAGACAATATTCTAAGGCAAGTTGTCTAAATTGATAGTCCGCAGTCTATGGGGTTAATATGATCAATTAACTCATGTTTAGACTATAATGTCATCTAAATTCAATTCGTGAGATGGCTTGTCATAGCCATCCAGAGTGGGCCGCCCTCTGAGTAAAGACATAGTTGTATCACCTGGAGGTGGCGATACTTAGGACTAGCCCAAAGTATAATTAATCTATTAATATGTCTATTTACTTGAATTAATCCACTTTTAACGTTCATTGTGTAATTAACTTAATCCTAAGTAAGTAATTGACTCCATGTGTATAACTTGTCAACTTTGATATTCCAAAGGGTAAAGCATCTCAAAGTAGTAGGCTACTAGATCAGTTCATTGGGTAAATGACTTATACTTGATAAGAGCGTTACTTATAGATATGGAACAATAGCTCCTATAAAGAGTTAAGGTTACCCTCTTAAAAGGCATTATACGAGACAGTGAAAATGGATGAGGCCTAGGTCATGTGTATGTCAAATAAAAAATTGTTCACATATGGTAAACAATCATTTTCACATATGGAGTATAATAGAACTTTAAGATAAGTTGATCAAGTAGGTCAAACAGACTTTAAATTAATCACGAATATAATATAAAGAGTATTACACATATGACAAGGTCATTGGACTAAAAGGCTATTTATAAAGCATAGGTAATACGATATATAATTAGGAGTGTAGTCTTAGGTCTTTAGTGGTATGAATCTATGATTAATAATTATGTGAGTAGTTATTTAGTATATAATAATTAAGACATAGATTATTGGAGCCTAATTTTATATGTCAAGTTAGTCCCTCAGCTAGCTCAACGTAAGTCCTTAACAGATAGTTATTGATCAAAATATCCATAGTTGAAAATTCTCAATACAGTAAAGTGATATGCCAAATACACTTCCTTTTGGTGGTGTACATATTTTCTTCAGTAAAATAAATAAAAGATAATTTGTGGTATTATTCATTTAGAATATATATTTAATTTGATTAAATAATTATTTAGACAAGGATTGGCAATTTAAATTAACTATATTTATCTTCTGATAAATATAGAAATTAATTTAAATTAAATAGATATGAAAAATTAATTATTTATATAATTAATTTAATATTTATAAACTCTTGTTTAAATATTTATATATATTAAATATGAATAATATTCTAACTATATTAAAAATTATTTTATATATATATTTATTTATTTTAATTTTGTGATTAGATTTAATTATTTTACTGTAGTTAATTTTACTTTGATAATTAGCACATAATTATTCTATTAAAATAAACTTGCTATGATTTTATTTTAAATTAGAATTGAAATTATGGAAAATTATCAAGTTAAATAAAATTAATAGTTTAATCAGAATTACTTAGTTTTTAGATTAAGTAGGCTAAACTTCTTTAAAAAATTAGGCCAAAATATTGTATAGATACATTTGGGCTTGGCTGAATTTGAGAGCTAATACCGAGCAAGGATTGCAACAACAAGGGCTTTAAAGAGTGAGAAAAATAATTGTTTTAATTAAAATGAAAATTAGGGCTATGTTGTTACCTATTATAAATAAAAGGCAAATGCTTAGGGTTTTTGGTTAGACTTTGGTGCCACACTAAGGGTTTCTAATCAAAACATCTTGTGATTCTAAACTTGTTGGCATAAGTTGGTTATTAAGGAGAAACAAGTATATGAATCCGAAGTAGATTGAGACAAAGAGTGCACTACATACTTTACCATCTAGGAATTGGAAAATAGTGGAGAAGGCTAGTTAGTTGAAGCTTTCTCATGGATCTAAGAATTCTTGGATGGTATCTACAGATCTACAACTTAGGTAATTGATTATGGTGTTTTTATTGTATAAGACAACATGATCTAGTATGATCCGGTTTAAAAACTATTAAAATTCCATAGAGTAAATTGTTTTATTTTTCTTACACTTAGTATTCAAGCCAGATCATGATTATGTTATATACATAAAACCAATAATCAAAATTCTCCTTAATTATGTATAAATTTACTTATTAAAGGGTTTGCATTCTAGGATTTCTATTTTGTTGTTTATTATGATATTATATTTTATTATTTTTGTTAATTTGATCCTTTAGGTTTTAGAGTTGATGTATCTAGGTTTTTATCAGGTTTGTAACTAGATATGGTCTATCATCACCACATAGGTTTATTTTAATTTTTTCTTCATTTTTTTGTAAATTACATATGGAAGATGCAAATCTGAAGACATAAAGTTTTTGAATTAACTTGTTTGTTTTTTTATAGTTAGGAAGTTATCCGAAACCAGTAGTTTCTATCCAAGAACAACATCTTCTATATGAAACCAATAGTTTCTATCTAGAAACAACATCTTCTATTTGGAGCCAAAAGCTTGATGCTGTGCAGACTTTCTAGATATAGGTATATGCATGGGAAACCCTGAAACCTTTACCTAGGCTACTAGGGTTTAAACCCTAACCCTTAGGTGAGTGGTTGCGTGCTTGCATAGCGTACAATCATAGCTGGGCTACAAACCTTAGCAGTCTCACAACATGGCTTAAATATGAATTTTAACTAGCTCGATTGAAAAGCTGGGTCTAGCCCTTGTTCCTATTTATATATTTACATATCATTATTCTTTTATTTTTAAGAGCCACATCATTATTAATTTTCTTATTTTTCATGTTTAGGGACAAGTCGTCGAGATGAATTGCTCACTTGACTTAATCCTAACAATCATTTATGAAACAACCATTTTTCTAGAGTTGCCACCAATCTATTTTGTCCAATGAGATTGTTCACCTGTCAAACTTCATATTTTGAGGGTTACAAAACCTTTAAAAGCAAACTTTGAGGTTCGTAATTATACTAAAGATCAAATGAAAGGGTCCATGAGTCTATTATAATCACGAGTAAGGATCGATTCCTCTTAATGCCTTGCAATTAGTACCTTATTAATCATGTGTTAACTTGAATTTTGATATTTATCCAATTTCAATATCCAGTATTTAATTGTAATTCACATTTTCCAAAATAAAATTTTATGAAACAAGTTTATTATTCCACTTAAGAAAATCAGGTTTTTAAAATTTCTTAAAAATCAAAATATCTTCTGCACCTTGCCGAAGGATCGAAAAAACACAAAAACTTTTATTATTCTCTTTCTTACCACACTACAGAGTCGAACGGAGATGAAAGGTTTTAAAAATAAAAACATCTTTTATACTATACTAGAGAGCTGGAGGAATACAAAAGTTTAATTTTATGAAAATTATAAAGATCTTGAGTTTTTTTGAAAAGGATATCTCGTTATTAAAATAATCCATAGAGCTGCTCTTATATTTTGGGAAAAATTCCATATACTATTTTAACTCAGAGACAATTGCATTAAATTTTACAAATTCCAATTTTATTAAAAATATTAATATTTATCCTAATACTCGGTTTCGGCTATATGTATGAAACTAGACTCAAAGGATTCGAGCATGGTCGATAAGACCAAAATGTCCTTTAGAGTACTTTTGGCATGAAAGTATCCTAATAATTCTAAAGGACTCGATTTTAATATAAAATTACCAAAATGCCTTTAAGGTATACTTTTGACATGAAAGTGTAGTTGTCAATATCGTATCAGTACAGGTCGTACCGATCGGTACGTACTGGTTTTGACATATAATAGTACCGATGATAGTTGATTTTTCAATCTTGGTTTCAGTCTGTACTGGCCGTACTAGTAGGTATCGGCCTGTTTCGATAGTACCGATCGAAAATAGCTATATCGACCAGTACATAATATAAACTTGTAAAAAATGTTAAACTAACACTGATCTTAAATTTGATGAATATTATACATAATTAGTCATAAATTTGATGAATCTTAGACATAATTACTTATTAATTTTATGATTATTAAAAAATTTCAACTTTACTACTTAACCGATATTGATTTTTTTATATTTGATGAAGTTTTTTTATAGAACATTATATATATTGATGAATATTTAATATAAAATTTATTTAATATCATTTATTTCATATTTGAAAATATTGTTCATATATATAAATTAAAAATATTCAAACTCTGATAAACTCGAAATGGTACACTGAAACACACTGGTATCGGTATATATCTATCCCAAAATAAAAACGGTACGTCCACCGGTACGGTAGTGACTGCATTGCATGCAAGTGTCTCTATACCCTTAAAGAACTCAAAAATGGTTATAAAAGATAAACTTAACCTAATGCACATCTTTGCCATGAAAAAATCATGGTAATTACATAGGACACGATTCTAATGAAATATTACTAAGATGCCTCTAAGGACTACTTTGATCTTGAAAGCATCTCAATAACTTAACCCTAAAGGACCTAAAAATGATAAGAAATGATAATTTTACCTTAAATAAGTAATTAGAATATTAAAGATGACCTAACATGCAAAAATTACAACTAAGCCCCTAAACTTTTTAAAAATTATATTTAGCCCTAAAGCGACTAAAGTTGCTTGAAATATTCCTAAAATGACCTAAATATCCTAAATGGATAATTTGACATATATAAAAAACCATTTTGACCTTATAAACATGGATTTACCAAATAGACACAAAACTTTTCTAACTTTACAAAATAGTCTCTATATGAAATGAAACACAAAATCAAATATCAAACATACCAAAAATTACAACAAGTATTCGACCAAGTACCTTAGGCCTTGGGACAATTTATTTCATTTTTTGCTAACAAGTTTTTAAACTTTATGGAATTGCAAAAAGGTCCCTAAAAAGTTTAAAATGCATGAAACACATTTAAACATGTCAAAATGTACCTAGCCAAAGCCTTGAAAATTTTGGAAAAATTATTTTAGGACCCTACAATTTTAAAAAACTTTGTAAAATATTCCTAAATGTCATAAAAACATGAAACAAATTTCATTTCAAGCCAAATTCATTTTTGGTCAAGCTCAAAATAACCAAGAACAATGATTTTTTTTAACATAATTTCTTATATCATAATTTCTACTAAGCTCAATTTATCACGAATAGGCATGAAATCATGAAAAATAGGCATATAACCATACTGTCACATATTCGCATGAAAATACTAAGGAAAATAGTATCATCATTGACATAATCACATAATAGAATAAATAACATATTAACAAAGACATACATTCTTGAGGGAAATCAATTTCTTGTTAAAAGAGAAAAAACATCTAATTTAACAACAAAATTAAGAAATTTGACCATGGCTTTTGCACTTGGCCCTTAAACATGAATCAAAGTTTATGAGCACAAGTGACCATTAAGCTGACTAAACTGAAGAAAAATGATAGAAAAATTGAAAGTATGAACAAAATCACAAAATTTTAAGATAAAATACCTTAAAGCTTGATGATTGGCAAAACTTGAAAATTAGCAAGCGAAATCGCAAAGTTTCTTCATGGAAGCCATTGTTATGAAATGAAAACTTTTTACCCTTATAAGCAAAGGGAGGATTCGGCCAATGTGGGTTGAAAACCCCTTTGATCGAATTTCCAAGCTTTTTTTCCTTTTTATTTTATTTATTTTATTTTTCTTGATTTTTTTTCCGTTTTCATAAAGACTAATGTAATTGCTTTTATCATCTTATTGATCATCATATATTAGTCATCATCATCTAGAAGCCTTTAGGTGATATTTAGATGATATGCAAAATTAAATTAAGATCATAAAAACTAAATAGAATGATTAAATTGTGACAAAATAAAAATTATGTGTTTGAAATAAAATTGCATATAATCAATTCAATTAAGAATTTTAATCAAGTCCAAGGCCTAATTAAAAATATGCAATTTTATATGTAAGATTATATGTAAGAAAAGGATAACTAAAAATATCAAACTCATAAAACTTTTATGAGAAAAAATTACCAGGAAAAATTTTTAAAAAAATACTTGGAATTTAAAAAATTTATATCCAAAATCTTTCATTGAAATATATGAAAAATTTTAAAACTTTAGATTCTAAAAAAAAATTTACAAAAAAATTTGCAAATAAAAATTCATATTTTAAAAAAAGAAAATCCCAAAAATATGTTCAAATATTTATAAAAATAAGTTGAATTCAACATATTATTAAAAATATTAATTTAAATTAATTTATAAAATAATAATGATGAAAATCTAATATCAGAAACAAATTTTATCTAAAAAATTTCACGAACAAAATACTCATAATACTATAAACATTTCAAAGTTAAATATTAAAATTGACAATTTGACCCTTCATGGTATAAAATGTCATTACATATTTTTTCTTGAATACTTTTTATTTTTTGGAACAAGGATTGGCATAAACATTACATGAGTATATGTAAAAATATACAACGATCAACTTGTCAATTTTTACAAAAAATCTCAAAAAATTCCTAAGACTAGAAAATTCATGATATTATTTATAAAAATGGATTTCAAAATTTCAAAAGAGTAAAGGTAAAAACCAATTTTTGATGCTAATATTATATAAGTATCGATAAAAATATATGACATTTAACTCCTAAAGTTTCATGAGAAGGTCCCAAAAATTTCCTAAAAGTAAGAAATTTGACTATAATATCATCAATAAAAATAAATTTCAAAATTTGATAAGGGAATATTTAAAACTAATTTTTTTGAATATTCGTCCTTTTTTATTCGAGATTATTTTTTACAATTCTCAAAATCATACTTTTTCGTCACGTGCATATGCGATCATCTAGGTATAACTAAATTGGTCTTGAAAGTGCCTGGCATGCTTGGAGGAAGTTGACCTCTATTAAGCTAGCCGCTAAATTCTAAGTTATGAATATTTAAGACTATAAAAAAAAGAAACTCAGATGAAATTAGGTGTCTACAAGCGACAACGATGGCTAGGGTGCCATGCAAGGGTGTAAACACCAATAGCAGCTGGTGCCTCCTTAACTAAATTAGGTGAGTACAGTTACGGTGCGAGTCCCAACCCCGTATGCGATGCCTAGTGCTGTTGGGGGTGTGAACCCTAATGATGCCAAACGTCGTTTATGCAGTTAGGGTGTGAGAACCAACTACACATCTAGGTCTGTGGCACTTTTTGGGGTCACTTAGAGCAACCTCAATGATGTACCCAAGCACACCACCCATCTAGGCCACATATGCTGGGCCACCAGACCCTAGTGCAACATCATGTGCATGTACCCATGGGTGTAGTGCACGGGCCTACATGGGCTATGAAAAAGTGCTGGGTGCAGACCCTGACATGTTTTTGAACTGGATTTACCAAGATATCCCCTAAGCAAAGGGCTTGGACTTATGAAAGATATATGTTTTAAAGGTTATGGGTACGTTCAGATTTGGTCATATTATAAAGATTGTTTTTTCAAATACTTTATGGATATTAACAAACAGATTACATGGACAAAGACTGATGCATGATGATGAAGCAAAAATTCAAGACCTAAAGTTTGCTTTGGATGAAGTTTTTGTAATTTTTTTTTCTTTTCTAATTTCTAGGGTGGGATAATGGTTTGACTGGTTAAATTTCTATCTGTATGTTTTGTTTGATGGATGTAAATATGTATATACATTTGATAATATGTCATATAGAATAGATGAATGCCACATAGACTTATATTGATCATACATATTAAAAACTTCACATTTTTTAAAGTATTGAGTGGGAAAAGGTTTCAAAAAAAAACCTACAGCGTTTATTGTTGATCCATATATGAAAGCATGGTAACATTGTCCGTTAATTCCACCCTTATTGTACCCTTTAGTAGGTGGTCGATCATTTAGGTATACTAGATTATATTTTCTATTTGGAAAATGTGCTTGAGCATGTTCTATTTGAGATCATCGTTTAATGACTTGGATAGCACATGGACCAAGTTTCATAAACAATGGTTATGCACTCAAGACTAGTTTAATAATAACCTCCCCTTAGAGCACTTTTAGTTAAACTAGTGGCTGAACAAATGATTATTAATATATATCTTAATCTACGAGGATCTAAGGTAACAGATATTAATTGGATGGGATCCATGTTTTTGGCTATTTATTTTATGATCACCCCTTTGTGGCTTACGACAGTAGATGCTGAACATTACCGTTGTAATGCTACATACTTTTTTAAAGTTTTTATGTAGAAACATATATATATTTATGTTTAATTGCTAAATATCTATTTTTATATTTGTTGGAGCATGATTATAATATTTCAAATATATTTATTTGTTTTAGTTTAACATGTTACCTACACCTCTTATTCAAATTTTTATTGATAACAAACTAAATCGAGATAATTTTTAAAGACTGGAAAAAAAAATTGCTAATCATTCTCAAGCCTATACTTGATGAACCTTGAACACTAAGCTTTCAAATAATGCACTTAATGGCCAAGCTTTCTTACTTTATACACGATGTAGAGAGTCTAACGACATAGCTCATTGTTATATGCTAGCTAGGATGTCAAGTTTTTTGCAAAAGCAATATGAGAACTCTATCACTATTAAATAGATCATTGATATTTTCAAGGAATGGTTAGAGGCTAAGTCAAGTTGGCTAGATAGTATGTTATTACAAATTTAATAAACTGCAAGCGAAGGGCATGAACTCTATAAAGGGTTATATGTTCATTCTTATAGGGTGCTTTATTGAGGCTGTTGAAAATGGTGGAAAGCTAGAATACATCTAGATTGAATGGTGTTTAAAACTTTTTGGAGGGATTATGCAGGTTTTTGGGTAGCGTATAATCTAGGAAGCAAAAAGTTAGGTCTCATCGAGCTCATGAGGGAGTTACAAGTCTATAAGCTTATGCTTAATGATGGCCACCAACCCAAAGCAAAGGCAAATTCAGCAATTGCTTTTTATTTTAGTTTTAAGAATAAGAAGAAGAAGCAAAATGCAAAGAAACTTGAGGCTTCTAAGTTTTTTTGTTCTTCTTACACCTGAAAGTAAGAAGAAAAAGAAAAAAAAGCCAAAGGACCTTAAAAAGTCAAAGTGTTTTTATTATGGAAAAGTTTGTCACTTTAAAAATACTTGTAAGAAATTTCTAGCCTTCAAGGACAAGGAAGGCAAATATTGGAAAATTCAAAAAACACTTGGGTCATTGATTTTGGACCCACTAATCATGTTTATGCTTCTTTGTAGAGGTTCAAGGAAATAAGAAGTTCACTTAACAAAAACCTCTCATTAAGAATCGGTAGTGGAAGTGTGGTGTTAGCTGAAGTAATGGGAAATGTCATCTTTATTTTTGATGAATTTAGATTTATTTTGTTAAAAGATTGTTTTTATGTTCCTAGTTTTAAGAGGAACCTTATTTTGGTTGCTTGTTTAATTAAAATTCTTATTCAATTTATTTTAGTAAAATGATAGTGATTTATAAATGCAAGTTTTTTTTATCTATTTTGATTAGATGGATGGCAACCTTTATTTAATTAAAACAAAGATGTACTCATGCTTGACATTGAATTAATGATTAACTTAAAAAGGTTGAAAACTTATCACTCAAATAAGGTACACTTTGGCATTTAAGACTCAGTCATATTAGTCAAGAAAGGATTCAAAGATTGGTGAATGACAGTCCATCAAAATCTCTAAAAGAGGTATGTCTTTGTAAATGTGAATCTTGTCTTGAAGACAAAATAACTAAGAAGGTTTTAGGAGCAAAATGTATGAGGCCTAAAGATCTTCTAGAAATTATGCACTCTAACATATGTGGCTCCATGAATGTCAAAGAATGAGAAGGGTATGTGTACTATGTATCATTCATAGATAACTACTTTCGATATGGATATGTGCACCTGATGCATCTTAAGAGTGAAACCTTTACAAGGTCAAAGAGTATTATGTGAAAATACAAAAGTAATAAAGTAAATCTATAAAGACATTTTGATCTGATCGAGGTGGTGAATATTTCTCAGATGAATTTTTGGGACATGTCGAAGAGAATAGGATTTCATCTCAATTGACTACACCAGGTACTCCATAATAGAATGTATGGCCAAGAAAAGAAATAAAACCTTGTTGGATATGATACAATCCATGATGAGTTATTTGGAGCTGCCATTATCTTTTTGGGATATATAGTATAAATAGCATGTTGCATTCTGAGCCAGGTTCCAACCAAGTTTGCATCTAAGACTCCACACAAGTTATGGAAGGGTAAAATACCCTTATTTGGACATATGCAAATATGGGGTGCCTAGCACATGTATTGGATATGGAAGCAAAAAAGTTAGAATCACATTTAGAATTATGTGTGTTTGTAAGTTATCCTAAAAAAATAGAGAGAGCACTATTTTATAATACGTAAGAACAGAAAGTTATTATGTCAACCCATGAAACTTTTTTTGAGGAAAGTTACAATAACTTTAAGCCTTAAAGTAAAATCGTGCTCCAGGAATTATCGAGAGATAAAATTGCTCCACAAATTTCAGGCTTAGATCTTACTCTAAGTTCTATCGAAAGATAAGTAAAAGATTAACCACCTAGGAAGATTTATCATAGTGTGAGGGTTTTTGAGAAATCTAATTTCTTTATGTATGATAGTGAGATTTTTCAATCCAAGGCCATGAAACATGAACATGATCCAATGAACTATGATGAAATCATAAGTAATGTTGTTGCAAAGCTTTAGTAAAAGGCTATGAACCTTAAAATGGATTCTAAAAAATCTAATTCGATCTAAAAGCTTGTTGACCTTGCTGAAAGGGTAAAACCATAGGGTGTAAATGGGTTTACAAGAGAAAAAAATGGTGAAGAGAAAGTTGAAACCCTTAAAGCTAGACTTATAGCAAAGAGATACACGTAAAAGGCTAGTGTCGGCCATAATGAAACCTTTTTGTTGGTTACAATGCTAAAGTCCATTTGCATTCTTCTTTCCATTGTTTTGACTCTCAATTACAAAATCTGGCAAATGGATGTTAAGACAACATTCTTGAATAGCCATCTTGATGAAAGTATCTATATGATGTAGCTGGACGAGTTTGTAATAAAAAGCCAAGAAGAGAAAGCTTGCAAGTTGCTTAAGTCCATTTATGGATTAAAGAAATCCTCTCTCTATGAAACCAAAGATTTGACCAAGTGATCAAGGTCTTTGGTAAGTAAAACATTGATGAACCTTGTGTTTATAAACGTATCAAGAAGGGTAAAGTGGTCTTTCTAGTTTTATACGTTGATGACATACTACTAATTAGGAATGATGTAGGGACCTTATCATCATTTAAACTGTGGTTGTCGCAATAGTTTGACATGGTCGATTTAGGGGAAGTTAATTATGTTCTAGGCATTCATCTCTTTAAAGATAAAAAAAATAGGATCATAACTCTATCCTTGGAGACAAAATTATTAATAATGTTAGACTTTTTAGCGGTGAATAAAATCAAGAGGGGGTGAATTGATTTATCAAAAATTTTGATAAATTAAAATTTTCATAGACAAACTTGAGAAATCCAAACAATAAACTTTTGGAGTGTAATTTAATGAATGAAAATAAATAATCAAGCAAAAGGGAAAAAAGAAGCAAACGCGATGATTTATAAAAGTTCGGCATCAATTGCCTACATCCCCTACGTCGGCCTCACTTGCTTCAGATTTCCATAATTCACTAACTTAAATTATTTACCTTTCAAGGACAAGGTATAACTTTTACACTCTCTATCTTTCAAGGCTAAGATAGAAACCTTTACCCTCTATTTTTCATGGCTAAGATAGAACCGTCTCTCTACTTTTCAATGGCTAAGTAGTAACCTTTCCTTTTTACAAGGATATTAGTGTAAACAAATAAAACCTCTAAAGGTTAGGTGTTTACAAGAATTTTAGCTCAAAGAAAAAGTGTATCTAAAGATATAAAATGAAGAATACAAAAATAGGAAGAATTAATCCTCTATAAAGATGAACTAATTAATAAAAGATGAGGGTTTTGACTCTAAGCACAATCTCTTGGTCTCTCTTCTTGTTGAAAGTGTTAGAGTGGCTTATTTATAGCCTTGATCTTGATTCTAGCCGTTGGGAACATTTGGTGAAGAAATATAGCCGTCGAAACCTTTACAAGTGTTATTTCCAATTGTTCCCGTGTTTTTATATCGATACAGTACTAATGGTATCGATACATAAATTAAAAAAGTAGCCATTATAACTTCTTGTATCAATACCGTACTCTTAGTATCGATACTTAGCAAGTTGTATCATTGTATCAATACACATAAGGGTTTCAGCCAAACGTAGGCTACTTCCAAGCCCTGTATCGATACTCATGGGGTCAGTATCGACACTCATCAACATGTATCGATACATACACACTTGTATCAATACATTTGAGGGTTTCATGCCAACTTGAGCTACTGCCAAGCCCTATATCGATACTCAGAGATTAAGTATCGATACTCAGCAATATGTATCGATACTTATATTCATTGTATCGATACATTTGAGGGTTTGATGCATAGTATCGATACACATGTTCTTAGTATCGATACTGGTCTTCAAAATTTGTTCGTAACATCATTTTTTATGACTCAAACACATCTTAATAAATTGCCTTAGTACTTTTAAGGATCTTTTTCAATTTAAACATAAGTACAAGGTCTAATATTAATTTAACTTAAGTTTGTTGGTTATATCAAAACTAAATTCAAGGTTAACAAATAAGTATGCAATGCAAGATGCCAAGAAAGGTTCACAACCTTCTATGGCAAGATTCATTCTTTTTTTGGATGATTGACCTAAGACACCCAAGGAAAGAGAACATGTAAAGAAAGTCCTTTATGCATCCATTAGGGTTAGCCTCATGTATGCTATGCTTTGCACATGTTTAGATGTTTGTTATACATTCGTATTGTAAGCCTATATCAGTCAATTCCCCATAATAAGCATTGGTGAACCGTGAAGTATATACTTAAGTATTTTAAAAGAACGATGAGCTATATGTTGGTATATTCTTGAGGGAACCTAACACCCATAGGATATACGAATTCAAACTTCCAAACTTGTAAAAACCTAAGGAAATCAACTTAAAGGTCTATATTTGTCCTAGAAATGAGGCGCCATTGTGTGAAGGAGTGCAAAACAAACTTGTATGGCTAACTCTATAATGGAAGCTAAATATGTAGTTGTTTCTGAAACTTCTAACAAAGTGGCAGGGCTTTACAAGTCCTTAGAGACCTTAAAGTAATTCTTGGTATGGAAAAACCTATTACACTTAATTTTGATATAGTGTGCAATAGTAAATACCAACAAATCTAGACAACACAATAAGATAACACATATAAACAAGAAGTACCACATTATAAGAGAGCTAGTGATGATGGAGTTGTTAAGTCTGCAAAATCATGTTTGAGGTCAACCTTGCTAATCTCTTTACTAAAACTCTAGTGGGTAAGAGTTTTGAGAGACATATAGAAGGCATGAGGATGCAAGATATGACTTATTTACTCCCTTAGGTACATTAGGGGATTGCTAGGAATACCCTAAAGATGAAAGACATTTTTATGTATTTCATTAGTTTGAACTGGTTATTCATATTGATATATTCAAGGTTTCATTATATTATTGTCATTTCATCCTCATTTAGATTTACTTGTCAAAGTAAATGTAAGCAAATATGGCTCATTAACTACTTGTGTTTATATACTGTTAGAATGTTGCATATAATAGACTTTATAAGCTGGAAGACACCATTCTAAGGTAAGTAGTTTAAATTGATAGTTTGTAGTCTATGGGGTTAATATAAGCAATTAACTCATATTAAGATTATTATGTCACTAAATTCAACTAGGGAGTTGGCTTATCTTGGCCATCTAGAGGAGGTTGATTCCACATAGATATATGTGTAGAAGTGGTGATATACAAAACTAGAGCAAAGTGCAATTAATCTATTAATAAGTCCATTAACTTGGATTAAATCACTTTTGACATTCATTGTGTAATTACCTTAATCCTGAGTAAGTAATTAACTTCATATTTATAACTGATATACTTTAATATTCCCAAGACTAAAGCATTTCAAAGTAGTTATTTGATGAAAGATGTACTTATAGATATGGAATCATAGCTCATATAAAGAGTTAAGGTTAGCCTCTTAAAATGCATTATACGGGATAGTAAAAATGGATGAGGCCTCGATCAATTATATGTCAAATGATAAATTGTTCACATGTTGTAAACAATCATTTTCACGTGAAGTGTATGATGAAAATTTAAGAAAAGGTGATCATGTAAGTAAAACGGACTTTGACCTTAAGTTTATTATAGATATTATATGAGGGTATTGCACATATGACAAGGTCATTAGACCAAAAGGCTATTGATAAAGCTTACGTAACATGGTATATAATTTAGAGTGCAATCTTAGATCTCTAGTGATATAAATCTGAGATTAATAATTATTCGGTATAGAATAATTAATACATAGATTATTGAAGCCTAATTATATATGTCTAAGTGGTGTGTGAGATACACTTCCTTGTAAAGGTGTAGGCATTTTCTTTAGTAAATAAATAAAAGATAATTTTCTTTAGAATATATATATATTTAATTTGATTACCTAATTATTTAGACTAGAATTGGTAATTTAAATATAAGAGCTAATTTAAATTAAATAGATATGGAAAATTAATTATTTATGTAATTAATTTATATCTACAAAATTTTATGTAAGTGTTTATTTATAATGTAAAAATGACTAATATTATAAATAAATTAAGAAAAATATTTTATTTATTTTAATTTTGCAATTAAAATTAATTATTTTACTGTAGTTGATTTTATTTTAATAATTAGTACGTAATTATTCTATTCGAATAAAATTGCCATGGTTTTATTTCAAATTAGAATTGAAATTCTGAAAATTTGTTGGGTTAAATAAAATTAACAATTTAATCAGGATTAATTAATATTCAGATGAAACAAGCTAAACTCTTTAAGATAAATTAGGCCAAAGTAATATATAGATACTTTTAGGCTTGGTCAAATTTGAGAGCTAATACCTAACTAGGGTTGGCAGCAACAAGGGCTTTAAGAAATGGGTAAAATAATTGTTTTAATTAAAATTAAAATTAGGGCTACTTTCTTACCTGATATAAATAAGAGGCAAATGCTTAGGGTTTCAAGTTAAACTTTGGCACCATGCTAGGGACTTCTAATCACAACATCTCCTTGTTCTAAACCTGTTGGCACAAGGTGGTCATTAAAGAGAATCAAGTTGTCTGAATCCAGAGTAGATGGACACAAAGAGTGCCCACACACACTACCATCCAAGAATTGGAAAATAGTATAGAAGGCTAGTTAATTGAAGCTTTAACATGAATTTATGAATTCTTGGATGGCACTACAGATCTACAACTTAGGTAACTGATCATGGTGGTTTTGTTGTATATGACAATATGATATAATATGATCTGGTTTAAAAAATTTTAAAATTCCATTGCATAAACTATTTTGTGTTTCCTAGTATTAAAAATTCCTAGTATAAAAAGTATGATTAAAATTCTACATGCAAAAAATTTAATAAAAAATTCTATGTGTAATATGTTTAATTTAAAATTCTATGTTTAAAAAGTCTAATTGAAAATTCTGCGTGTAAGGTTTCAACTACAATTTCTATATTTAAAAAGTCTAATTGCAAATTCCTTATGTGAAAGTTTAATTAAAAATTCTATATTTAAAAAGTCTAGTGCAAAATTCCATGTTCGGAAGTTCAATTAAACTTTTTAATTGAGAATTTTATGCGTAAAAAGTTTAATTGAATATTCTACACATAAAGGGTTTAATTGAAAATTCTATCCATAAAAAGTTTAGTTAAAAATTCTAGATGATATAAAGTGAACACTTATCCCATGTATTTGGATTATTTTACCTTTTCCAACCAATTTCAATTGAAGTTGACTTTTTTATTTTGACCAATTCATCCCATTATTAAGTTTTTTGATAAATTTTGACTTGATTACATAATTACGTCTAGTTTAACTCGTTGCACCAAGTTTGACCTTGCTCGATCTTTTAAGCCTTTGGTCTTATTTATGACCTATGGGGACTTTTGAACTCTTATGAAGTTTTAGGAGGTTTTGGATCTTAAAAAGATAGGGTTTGGGGGAATGAAATAGATCTAGCAATATTAGAAATGCCACAAACATGACATGAAAATAATAACTAAAACACAACATAAAAATAATATAAGCATGACATGAATATATGAATGTCTCAAAATCAATATAATATGAATTATTAATCTATAAAAATGTATATAAATATATAATAACTTCAACACATTTATGATAAAACAACATACACAAAATAATATGGATACATGAATTACCAAGTCTAGAATGAGGGAGAAGCATTCCTACTAGAGGTTAAGAATCAAGCATAGTTTGCTCTAGGGTGCCCAAGAAAAATTCCATGTATATACATTAGATTCGAAAAGTCTAGTAAAAAATTTTCTTATCTCAAACTTTGTAGACAATTAATTCTATCTAGACCTTTTCCAAGCAAATCATATTTAATTCAACACTTCAGATAAAATGCACTTGTCTCTCTTTGACCAATTTTTGACAATCCAACACTTAATTGGGAGGTCATTAAAAAAAGAAAGAGAAAAGGTTTTTGGGTGCTGTGTCACCAAGTGCTAGCAAAGAAAAATAGCGGCTGCACTTTGAAAACCTTTAGAATGTAAAAAAATCTCATTTTTATAAAATTCATGTAGATGACTAGATACGTTAGTGAAATGTATCAATACATTATCAAGCCGGAGTCCTTCTATTACCTAGAATGCATTTGTATCAATAAAATTGCATATTGCATCAATACAATTGCAAATTTATCAATACAATGCATATTGTATCGATATATCTTTGTGTGCTTCATGAATTTAGGTTACTAAGATGCAATTGTATCAATATCGCAAGATATTTTAAGGCACAAACAAGTTGTTTAATCAAATTTTACTATCATTTCACCTTCCTAATGACCTTGGGTCACTTTATTAATCATACAAGGGGTCTTCCACTAACATTTTCACATAAAAATCATAGAACTTATGAGCTTGAAAATCACCTACACCTCTAACATTTGATGCTTGAATTATCTTTAAATAGGTGAGATTAATGCTTTAATTATTCTTGAGAACCAATTGGCTTCTAATGTGATAATTTTCCAACCATTTCAAGTCTAATTTAGTTAAAATTCAATGGAATGCAATTTTGAGTTAAAGTTAAAAGCATTTTCTTTCTTAAAACCAAGATATGGCCATTTTGGAAAAGGTTTCAAGGGTTTCTTCTTGAAGGCATGCATTTTAGCTTACTAACTAAATCAACTGAACCTATTTAGGAGGATATTAGGCTTTGATCAGATCACTTAAGGGTTTTAGGCTTTTGCTTGCAAAGAAGCTTAGGTGAGGTGTCAGGATTTGTTAGATATGAATGGGGATCATGCTTGATTAGCCAAGAAAGGTTTTAAACCTTTTGGAGCATCCAAAATGAAAGAGTTGATTCTAAGTTAAGAAAAATGAAAAAAATTGGAAAAGAAGAATGGAGTTTTGAAAAGATTGCATCAAAGTGTCATTATACTTGATTTCTACTTATTATTCTCTTTTTTATGTGAGTTTAATGATCCCAAGGTTTGGCTTGGGTGATAATTTAAGCCAAAGGTGTAAAAATCATGTTTACGGCCAAATCTTGAGCAACAATTTCCAAATGTTTTTAGATTTTTTTTATAGTTTTTGTTTAAAGTTTCATTGAAAATCAACTTTTTATCAAGAAAACTTGTTCTCATAGTTTCAAAATAAGTGTGCTTGACTTATGGTTGCTTGCACCATTTTGTTTTCCTTGTTATTGCCTTTGTTAGCTGTCCTATACCATGCATTTTCCATCCTATATATGATTCATGAATTTCATGATATTTTCATGCATTATGATCATGATTTATATGTACATGCATTTTTAATGAAAGCATTATGTATTGACAACATCACCATGCATAATGATGAATCGATATGTTCATTTTAGTACAATATTTTATGCATAAAAATCAGGTATGAAACCATTCTTGGATGTTTGTTGACAAACAAGATGTATATGGGTGCATTTAAGAGTGTTAATAGCTTAAAAGGACCATTTTGCAAATTTTTCTATAATTTTTTCATGCTTATTAAAGATTACTATTCATTTCATGAATTTAGATACATTTAAGTCATTTTCTTTGATTTAGCCATTATTATATCATTTCATGCATTTTAGAGATATTGAAATCATTTTCTATGATCTAGGAACTTTTTTGTCATTTCATGCACTTTAACGATTTTTATGTCATTCCGTGGAATTTTAGATATTACTAAGTAATTCCATGCATCTCAGGTACTGTTATGTAATTTCATGCATTCTAGCATGATTTTAGTCATTTTCTGTGGCTCGAAAACCTATATGTCATTTCATGCAATTTAGCAATTTAGGGTCATTCTAGTATGTTGCCATGATATAAGACCATTTATGCAACTTCATGCATTTTAAGGTCATTAAGGGCTTTTTATATAATCTAAAGTCACTTTAGCATGTTTTCCATGCATTTTAACCATTTAGACTATTCTACCAATTCTAAGGTCATTATGGAAATTTCCATCATCATAGGATCATGTAGGAAGCTTTGTGTCGAAACATGTTTGCTAGGCGTCTTTAGTTCATAGTCTTTTAAGATCGAGTCCTTAGGATCATGTGGGAACCTTCATGTCAAAACATGTTCATTCAGGGGTATTTAGGTAATACTACCTAAAGTGGAATACCGAGGATCAACTGGGAACTTTGGAGTACTTAGGATCTTGTGGGAACTTTCTTGTCAATATGTCTGTTATGGTTATTTAGGCAATAGTACCCCAAAACAAAGTCCAAGTACTAAGTAATGTGGGAAATTTTGTTTTGAAACACATTGTCGCAACATGGCCTAGATCGAATATTGAACCTAACTTAAAATGGCAGATGTGCCCTTTATTCTTATATATATATATCATTATTTTCATTATTTTTGGGGGGGCTTAAATTATTATTAATATTATTTTTTTATTTTTTATGTTTGAGGATTGAGTTGTCAAGATGAATCACTCACTCGAGTTCTCTAAGTCAAAATATTTTTGATATTTTTGAAAGTTGGGTTTTTAACATTTTTGAAAGTCAAAATATTTTCTACACCCTCCCAAAGAGCTAGAAGAACGTGAAATTTTTTATCATTCTTTTTCATACCCCGTTGGGATACCGTTGGAATATGAATGGTTTTAAAAAAATTAAAATAACTTTCGTACCCCGCTAGAAAATCGATGGAATACAAAAAGTTTTATTTTTATGAAAATTTAAAAATCTTGACTTTTTTTTTTTTGAAAAAGATATCTTGTTAGTAAAATAATCATAAAATCCCTTTTATATGCTGAGAGAAATTTTATGTATTATTTTAACTAGGAGATATTCCTTTAATTTTTTAAAAATTTTTTATTTTACTAAAAATATTAATGGAATATCCTAAGACCCAAATATAGTCTAAAATGATTAACCTTTTCCTATTGTGTACTTTCGACATGAAAATATCGCAGTGATCACATAAAACTTGGTTTTAAATTAAATTATGAAAATACCTTTAGGCATACCTTCGACATGAAAGTATCCCAGTAGCCCTAAAGGACTCAAAAATAGTTATAAAAGGGTGAACCTATCCTAAATATACACCTTTGGCATGAAAGCATCCTAGTGACTATATCGGACTTGGTTCTAAAAAAGTAACCAAAATGCCCCTAGGGTAAACCTTTGACGTGAAAGTATCTCGGTACCTTAATGGACAATAATATGATCATGAAATGATGAACCTCTCCTAAATATACAACTTCGGCATAAAAGCTTCCAGATAACTACCTAGGACTCGATTTTAAAAAAAATTACCAAAATGCCTCTAGGGCATACCTTCCACATGAAAGTATCCCGAAATCTTAATGGACACTAATATGATTAGAAATTTATTTCACCCTAAATATGAAAATTGAAATATTAAAATTGACTTAAAATGCAAAAAAAATACAATTAAACCTCTAGACTTTTAAAAATTACATTTCGTACTCTAATGGAAAATTGAAAAGATAAAAAAAGTTTTAATAATTTCTATAGCCCTGCAAAAGATTTAAGGAACGTTAGAAATATTTCAACATGACAAAAAAGACCATTTGCTTAAAATGCAAAGATTTACTATATGGTCTTTAAACTTTTCTAATTTTGCAATTTGAACCCTACATTAAAAAAATATCATAAAACCCATCAAACATATGAAAATCAAAATGTAAAAATGGCAAATAATGATGGTTGGGCCAAACACCCTAAGCCTTGAAAAAAAAAACTTTTCCACTTTTTGCAAACTAGTCCTTAAATTTTGTAAAATTGTAATTTGGTCCCTAAATTGTGAAAAATGACTAAAAACATGTTTAAAGATGCATGAAACAATCCTTCCCTTGTGCTATGGAGTTTTAGCCAAAGAAAGAATAGCTTAAAAAAATTTAGAATTTTTACAATTTAGTCTTTATATTTCCTAATATTACAAACTAATCAAAAAAATTCATCACAAAAATAAGCATAAAAACATCATCAAAATCCCCTACTAAATTAGACCAAGGTGAAAAACAAACTCTCATCAATATTTTTCAACATAAAATCTTGAAAAAAAAACCATGAATAAATATCATCAAACTTAAATACAAAAATAAAATCATAAAAAATAAGCATACAAATACATTTATCAACATATTAACATGAAAATATTAAGGAAAATAATATAAGCATAAACAAAAATATACAACAAAATTTATACCACATCAAGAACAATTATATTCCGTAACCAAATCAAGATTTAACTAAAAAAATTAAATAAAACAACAAACAAATATATAGAAAATTGTTTATTGTCAATGTGTTTAGCCTTTCAACATGGATGAAAATCCATGAGCTTTAATTTGATTTTAACTCGTAAAAATGAAGAATCAAGAGCAAAATTAACAAAAATGAAAGATTTGGTAAGAAATCTACCCTAAAAAGCCTTGGAAATTATGAAATTCTCATTTTTATAAAATTTGTAGCATTTTTTATACAAGTGATGAAAGCTCAATTCAAAGCAACCTCCCTCTATTTATAAAGGAAGGTTTTGGCTAAGGGCTAAAATAATAACCTTTAGTCAAAAGCCTTCTAGGCTATTCTAAAAAAAAAAAAAATCATTTGATTTTTATTTTTCTATTTAATTTAAATCTTTTGTATTACTTTTAAATTTAATTTGATTTAAATCAATTAAATTTGTCATTTTATGGCTTGTGTCATCCATGACATCATCAAGCTCTGGATTGTTTTTGTAAGATATTTATATAACATGTAAAATTATATCCTAAAAATTAATTAGAAGGATTAAATTGTAAAAATAAAAAATTATGTATTTGAAATAAAATTTCTTAAGATAAATCTAATTTAATCTAATAACAAAATAAAATTTTAATTTTCAATGAAAAAATCATTAAAGTGCCTAAACTTATAAAATTTTATGAGAAAAAACTTATAAGGAAAAATTGTTATACGTAAAAAAAATGTAAAGCTCATAAAATAAATTAACTTTTCAAAAACTGATTTAATATAAATTTAACAATAATATTCAAATAATTTTGCAAATTATAAACTCAAAAAAAAATCCCACCAAAAAATTTATAGAGTAGAAAACTCTATATCTTGAAAATAAAAAAATTCTAGAAAACAATATAAAAGTCATAAAATAAAATCAATTTTGAAAGCTGATTTAATATGAATTAAAAATAGTATTTTAAAAATTTAAAAATTATAAAATAAAAAAAATATTACGCAAAAAATTTATGACATAGAAAACTTCATATCTTGAAAACAAAAAAAAATTAAAAATATGTTCAAATTTTATAAAAATGAATTTTAATCAACACATTAGTTAAAATATTAATTTATAAAAATAATAAAGATGAAAATCTAAAATTCTAAATAATTTTTATTGAGAAAAATTTTATGATTATAAATCTCACAGTATTATGAAAAATTTGAATTTAGGTCCCAAAACTACCAACTTGATACCTTATAGTAAAAAGTGCCAACGTAAATTTTTCCTTGCATATTTCTAATTTTTTGGAGTGCGTATTAACATAAATGCCACACAGGTATCGGTACAAATATACAACAGTGAACTTTCCAAATAGTACAAAAAAAATCTCGAAAAATGCCAAAAAGTGGGAAACTTAACCGTAATGACATCTGCAAAAATGGTTTCCAAAATTTGACAAGAAAATATTCAAAAACAATATTTCTCTTAAATATGCATCTTGTATATCGAAAATTAAGGCTTAATATGGCAATTTTTCTGTCACCTGCACATGCGGCCATTTAAGTGCAACTAAAAAGGTATTGAAAATGTCTAGTTCATTTGAAAAAGGTCATTCTCAACCAAGGTGATTGTAAAGTTCTCAATCTTGGATATTTGGGACTATTGAAAAAAGGGTCTTGGATGAAATCAAGTGTCAACACATGTCCATTATGGTCATGCAAGAATATTCATGTCAATGCATGTCTTTTAGAGTATTTTAGGTGGTATTATGCTAAAAAGAGAAAACTAGTATCATTATATTATAACTTTTTTTTGATAGAATCAGAGGTAATATCTCTACGTTAAAATAGTCTATAGGTGTGCTTCCAATATACGGAAGTCTCTTCATTGATTATTTTAAACAAAGGAATACCCTCTTCAAAGAGAAAAATTGACATTTTTAAATTTCTCCAATAAATAAATATTTTATAATCCTCCAGGTTCTCTAGAAGGGTAAGAAAAATATTTTGATTTTCAAAATTGATTGAAATATGATTTACTTGAAATTGTGATAACATCATTAACTTTAAATAATTTCAAAATATTGGATTTATACTTAAATAGAAAAAAATAAAACTAAATTTGATTAGGATTTAGGATAAAACATAATTAATAGGTATCATTTTATGGGCATTGTAGAGGGGACATGTCTCACTTTGCCTGTAACTAACTACAAAACCCTTTTCATATGAACCTCTAGTTAGTAGATAGACTTCGAAGTTTGTTTACGAAGCTTTTAAAACCCTCAAAAGATAACCTCTAGTAGGTGACTAATCCACCTAGCCAAAAGAGAATGGTGATGGCTCTAAGTCATTTAGTTATTTCATAATGACCATTTAAGGTTCAGTTGGACAAGTGTTTCGATCTGACAATTAAGGCCTGTCCCAATATCAAAAAATAAAAATGAAAAATTCATTCATCTAAGTGTAGCATGTTGGGTCCACGTTTGACACTTTATGACAAACTTAACCTAATTTGAGATGAAGGATAACTTGACCGTTAGACAAATCTACATGTGACAAAAATATTACTAAAATAATGCATGAATAAATCATTTAATCTTTTGAAAAAAAAAAACTTAAAAGAATAAAATGTTCTTTGACTTAATTCTTTTTTGCTTCTAAATTAACTAGATGACTTCTAAATTGAATAATATATAATTTTTTTAAGAAAATATTTTTTCACTTTTTTCCCACTAGTTTCTAAAACAATCTAGCTTTATGAAATTCTTTAGTTAGTTAAAGGAATATGACATGTAGATGCCTAATTTTGTTTAAGCCTTATAATCGATTTTTCTCGATTATGACTATTTACAAGTACCTCCAAATTTGAATCCCTCGGATGAAGTGTCAATACCCACAAGGCCCAATTCATGGGTTAACATGTTGTAAAACCCAATTAGATGAATAATAATGCTATGTAAGCTTAATAGGATAAATTAAAAAGTACCAAATTGGAAAAATTAGAATTGGAGATATGGAGAGATAAAATAGCAAAATTAGAGTGCAACCTAACTCAATTAAACTATTAAAAAAAGATAAGATGGTCAATCTAGTCAACTAAAGTCAAAGAAAAACTTGATTAAAAAGTCAAAGGTTAAGTCAAAAATGTCAAAACAAGAGTAAAAATGGGGATTTTGAAATCGAAGACTTAAAAGGATCAAATGGTAAATTGACTTTACCAATTTAAGTGCAAGCATATAAATAAGCTCAATTAAGGAATAGTTAGAAAAGATTCAAACAGTCACTAAAATATAGTATTGAAAAAAGATATAATGATAAAAAGTGGAACTTTTAGGATATTGAATTAGAGGGGTTAAAAGGTCTAAAATCTAAAATTAACTTTACCAAAATAAAATTAAAGATGGAGAAGATATCAATGTAAGGAAATCCAATAAGGATACAAGGAGGATAAAATGGAATATTCTTAAGATTTTAATCCGAGGGGTCTAGGTCAAGTAAATCCAAACTTTTAGAGCAACATCTACAAAGATGAATTTTGGAGATTTAATTAAGAATCAAATGGGAGCAAGGGAATTTAAATGAAATAAAAATGCAAATTTCCATAAGAAATCATGCCATAATCGAATTTCATGATTAATGTACCTAAGGTATTGATTGCAATTTTGGCTAAAAGGTAAGGACATTTTGGTTATTTCATAAGAAGATATTTTTTAGGGTTTTACCATAAAGTTCCACTGAATAAGAAGGGTGATTTAGACAATTCCAAAGTAAGATATTTTTAGATGTTTTAAAGAGTTATGCAAAGTGCATGAAATAGAAGCATAAGAAATCATGGAGATGCATACATGGGATTGTCCTAGAATTTATAGCCAAATTACTTAAATGCCCCTCCATATTTTTCTTATGCAAAAAAGAAATTAAGAGAGGGTGGACAATAAGGTTAAAGCATGGGAATAATCTATAGCCTATAATGATGACACATATTCTCCAACTTCTTATCTTTTTTACATAGCAAAAATTTTCTTTACACAAAAAAAAAGCCTTATTATCCAAGTTCCTTTTCTTGATTTTTTTTCTCAACAATTAAAAAAAAAGAGAAAAATAAGATGTTGGTTTTGCTTGGATTATCTTAAAGTTTAAAGTATATTTTTTCTATATCTCTCATTCTTTATTTTCTTTTACATTATTTTATATCTTTTGCTATATTTTGTTATGATCTCATGACTTTCTTCATTTTTCTTTAAAATTTTTTCCAAATAAACTTATTTATATTTTAAACTGTATTAGAAATCTCATGCCATTCCATTGTGTTTTCATTGTTTTCAAATCTGATTTTTAACCTTGAGTTATGATTTTCTTAATAATAAAATTGAAAATGATGTTTTCTCCATGCATTTAAGAACATTTCATATATTTGTTGTCTATTGAGGTTGTTTTCCATATATTACTTGTTTGATGGATTCTTAGTAGGATGGTGTACAAAGATTGATTATCTTCAGGTTTGATACTTTGAGTGATTAAATAAGCTAAACATCTAAGTTCATGAAGCCAGGTTAGAGCTAATCATCATGTTTCAAAATTTGTTCTCAAAAAAGCTCATAAGTTGCATGAAGTTTGATCCAACCAATAGATCTAGACTTATGCATATTTTTTATTTCTTTTTACTCCAATGAGTTTAGGGATATTAAGAAAACATTCATGATTTCTTTCTCACTGATTTTGGGTGATAAAAATGTTAAACCCTTCTCTAAGTTGGTTTTAAGCTTGAGTCTATATGGCCTTGAGATGAACTTTGTAGTAATTGATGTAACTAAAAAAGTATTCATGTTCACTTTTAAGCGCTGCCTTGACCTTGATGGAGAGACATTCAAAGGTACTTACCTTATATGATTGTATTTGAAAATAAGGTATTTGGGGGTTAAATGAATTTTTGCAAGGCTTAGGGTACTTTTTGTAAGCATCTTCTTCATTGTATTTTAGTTTGGCATTTGAACAGAATGTGGTTGAGCCTTGAAATTGTGCTTTTAGGTCACCATTCTGAATATATTAAAAAAGCATTTGAACACTTTTTTGCCAAGTTAAGTTCTTTAGTCTGGGATAAGTATTAGCAGTCATATTATAATGACATTTGTATGCCTATTTATGACTTGTAGTTTATCTTTATTGTGTTCATTTTTTTGACCTATCATTTATGAAAGGTTTTAGGCCTTCTATTCAAAAATTAAACCTCCATATGTTGACATTAGAATGACAAAAGATCATCATCAAATTCCTTGGTTAAAGTATCTAACCATTTAAAATTTAGGCTTGGCAACCTTCACTATTTCGATCCCTATAATCTCATTATGACCATTTGTTTTTCCACCAATTGAATTTATTTTTAGGCCATTAGCTCTAGAATTAAACCTTTACATGTTATCTTTTAAAAGCCATAGGCATTGCAACTTAGACTAGATTTAGGTATGAAACAAGTCAAGGTTAACTTCACTATTTTAGCCCCTGGTAGTTTATGGTTGGATCTAATTATGGCTATTCGTTTGGCTATAAATTGAATTTATTTTCAAACCATTAGCTCTAGAATTAAACCTTATCATGTTAGGTTTAAATGCCATAAGTCTTAAATTTTTTGGATTTCATTTAGGCATGAAAAAAACTAAAGAACAATAACACCTGCAAGTTGGCTGCCTACTTTGATTTTAAGTAAAATTAGAGGCATTTGAATGCTTCAAGTCCTAAGCTCCTTAACTTGTGATATCCTTCTTTTACACTCACCTTTGCCTCATTTTCAAGCCTCAATTGGTGGACATTTGAATGCCTTAAACAATGCCTCCAAAGAGTCCTATTAAACCAAACCTTTATTCCATGGTTTTGGTCACTCATGGCTCTAGTTTGTACCCAACCTTGGTAGCACTTAAATGCCTCCGATTAGTAATTAATTAGCCTATTTTAGGATGGAATTGGCCATTTTCCCTTGCTTCATCCTTAGGCCACTTTCAAATAGAATTCAAAGACATAACTTTCTAGTGAAATTAGTTTATGCCAAGGTTTATTCTTAAAATTGGTTTAGGCCTTTCCTTTAAAATCAAATTCTCATCTGTCCTATTTAGTTTTAATTATATTTTAAGATTTGCTTTAAACCTTTTGAAATTGTTTTCTTTCTAAAATCAAACTTTTTTTTACTCAATTGTTGTATCCTCTATTTTTTGTCTTCCTCAATCACTCTTTTAAAACTAATTTTAATCTCACTTTTGAACTTTAAATCAATAATTATTTAATTTTCTCTAAAAACCCTTATGCCCATATCACAATGAAGTCAAGCTTTTATTCAGCCTTATGCAGTTACACTTTCAAACATCTAAGGCCTTCATAAGATACAATTCGATGAGGTTCAATTTGTGTTCTATTTATTAGCTTATGTCTACTATATTACATCTTATGTTCATCTTTGTCATATTAGAGCATAGTGCTACATCACATTCAATTGAAAACTTGTCTTTAAAATTGTTTTAAAAGAATGGTGAGATTACTGTGAAATAGTTTTGAGTATATTCCATATGGTTGCTAGGGACCATGCTCAAAATCAGTTTCATAATAAGGTCAACATTCTAATCTCACAAGGGCCATGTAAACAATCATGCGAAAGAATAATTCTCTTAACTTAACTAAGCTACCAAGGAGGTTAGCGAATTCTTCGGGACAAAATGTTTATGTGATTATCATCAAATATAAAATAAGATGTTTTGATTATAAAATGTCAGAGTCTTATTTGTGTTGCCTTATTGCTTTTGCAATTACATTTATATTATTTGTTTCTCATTAAATACATATTTATGCATCCTTAATAAATGAAGTTATAGGTTTTCACAAATCAAATACGTTTAAAAAATGAGTAAGGCACTATTTTTGAATTAAGATCATTCATGAATTTTATGCCAGGCTGCTGGAGAAGACTTTATCAATCATCACTAGCCCAAGAACATCCATTTTAAAAGGAAAAGGATGAATTAAAAATTTTAAATAAAGAAGTAATTTTATATTCTGCTGAACTATAGGGAATATAAAAAAATTTGAATAAATAAACTTTATTCATTCTTAAATAACAAACCTAATATTTTTAGTAGGGAATTATAGTTTGATACACAAACTTCATTCATTCTCAAATAATGCATCAACTATCTTTAGTGGGAAATTATAGTTCAGTCTAATAGCACAAATCAAATATATTAGAATCTTGAATAATATATGAATAATAGGTGTTGAGTCATGTAGGTGCTAATCCTTCCCCATGCTAGCTGACTTTTAAACATGAGCATTCTTTAGTTTATAATCAAACCTTGGAATCCATTTTTTAGGGTTTTGAAACCCTAGACAAATTCTAATATGTAACCAATCACACTTGTAGACAGCTAATTCCGTCACCCTTTCAAGCAAGTAGAACTCAATCCATTGCCTCAAGTGAAATGCACCTATCTTTCTTACCAATTTTTTGACATCCCAGGAATTAATTTTGAAGACTAGAAAAATAATAAAATATGTGGACTATTAGGTGCCATGTCGTAAGACAAAGAAAAAAAGAGGCCTAGCTAAGACTTAGCCTTGCAGTCAATTAGATATTGGTGTATGCCCTAAAACCATTTAGATTGAAACATAGGATGCATGGTTAAATAACAACATACATGTTATTAAGTTAAAAGAGCATAGGTTTTCCTTCATGTTAATGGCATGATTGACACTCATGTAAACACTAATTGGATAAAGCCCTTGAAAAAACAATGGCCTTGCAGAAATAATATGAGTTATAATGATGAAATCTTTATACATAAAAGCCATGTTTATAAAAATGTCCCCAATCATTGTATTGTCAAGATAAGGTATTGGCAATGCACAAAGACTAGTAAATGATAAGCCTCCATATATTGGATGCATGCAACTTTTTGGTCTCATAAAGTTAAAGTATATAAGATACTTAGGGATAGCATATGAGTGTTTATTTTATGGAAACAAGTTCATTGAACATGGCCTGAATGAGAACTCCATTTGGTATTGGCCACCCAAGTGTTCATGGAAAATGTTCTCATGTTCCAGCCAAGTATTTTAGTCTTTAGACTTATGATACTAGGTCATCTTGTGTGTGGAGTATCATACTTAAAAACCATCATAAACATGTTCATAATGGATGGATACCAAAATACGAGCGATTTTGGATATGATATGAAACATAGTAAAGATGGATAAGTGATCCAAAGACGATTCACCACTCCAAATGACATTAGAGACGCATCTTGAATGATTTGAATATGGTTAATTAGATTAAAGTCTTTGGCCAGAGCATAACGAATTATGATGAATAGTTCCTAATAGATTCATGATCATTAACCATGAGTTGCAAGAACAAACATGGATAGAGGTTTGAGTAGACACTGCACCATGCTCGTCCTTAATTTGGGAAATTGGTGAAAGGACTGTAGTACACTAATAGGCTAGCTACTAAAAGGTTTTGAAAAAGTTACACTTCATTCTATCAATATTTGGGTGGTTATGATGGGTTACTAGATCCTACTCTAGATTTAACATAGTTAATATGATTATTTATGTTCATTGCCAACATATTGGGAACCTAATAGGTCACACACCATAAGAACAAATTATTGATTTAAATATGGTGTTTAATTAAGTTGGACTTAATTGAATAAAAAATAAATTGAGGAGGACTTAATTGAATAAGTTCAATTAAGAATAATTCAAGACATAAATTAGATTTGTGATATCTAATTAGAGATGTCTCAATAAGGCAATAATGATAAATGAGCCTTATTAAGAAAATGCCTAAGTATAAACATGGCCTTAAGGAAAATACTAAATAAGCTAAATGTTTATATTTGGAAGTTAAATAAATTATTTGATAATTATTTAATTATTTATTTAATATTATGCACTTGAAGTGAAATTGTTTTACTTAGGTTAAAAATTTAATCATGGATTAAATTATCTAACTTGTTAATTAATGTGTGGGCTAAAAGCACTAAATTAGCAAGATAAGGGAGTTTGGTTATGAACTACTCTAAGTTGGGCTTGCTAATGGGCTAGGTGCATAGTGTCATTATCCTCAAGGTGCTATTTTGTATTTACTGCTAAAGCCCAATCTTGGACAAGCTGGTTAAAGTAGCTTTAATTTAGCTTTAGGAACCTTAAAAGTGACATCATTGTAGGTTAGTTTTTAAGGAGTTTGGATCACTCATTAAACATATAAACTTAGTCCAAGAAGCTTATATAAACAACTTAAGTCTTTTTAGGAATAAATTGGTTCTCAAAAAATCCTAGGCAAGAATCCCTATATCTTCTGGAAGCCAATTGGTCAATCCCTATTTTTCTAAGCCATGTATTATGCCAATTCATATTCCTATTAGTCAAGAAAGTTCTTAATCGCAAAGAAGGTACAAAATTAGCCTTTTATCTTAGCAAAATAGACCAAAATCAAAAATCATGATTTTTTATTTCATTTTCTTGCATCTAAGCAAATAACTATCTTTTTGATGAGCTATTTTTCCTCTTATTGATGGTTAAGTTAAGGAATTGTTCTCGGATCTTCTTGAGTCTGTATTTGTTGGCAAATTATCTTTTGGTTACGGCTTTAGAAGCCATTTAGCTAGCACTAGAGAACCATTAGGCCTAGGAAGGTTTCAACCACTTTCTATGTGGTTCGTTATTAGAGGTAGGACACTTGTGTTGCTCACGTTTTGGATTACCTCTCATAAAGCCTGCTGATTCAGATTTAGGAATCTTTTAGGTCTGTAAAACTCAAGATTTCAATATCTTCAAGTTAGGTAATATCTAATCATATGATTGTTTAAATTTAGATTTAATTCAATTATGTTTATCACATGTAAAACCCTACCTAACAAATCCAAAGGGAAGTGTGACTTTTTTATGTTTACTATTTCTGCTGCCCATATTATGTTAAATTATGAACTTATAAGTTCTTTTTTTTGCATAAGGACAAATATTATCGGGACTATGATCCTTTACATTGGAAACCCTTGAAAGGTAAAATGAGTGTCATTTTTATAAAATTCATGATGATGTATCGATATATTTCAATGCATCGATACACCATTGGGCTAGGATCCTTCTAGGAACTAGGAATGCAATTTTATCAATAAAATTGCATATTATGTGTCAATACAGTATGCATTAATCAATATAGAATTTTTGGGTTTTTTTGGTTCTTGGAATGTCTAATATGCAGAACGCAAATCTAACACGTTAGACTTAGACAAGTAAGTTTCTTTTTTTTTGTTCTTTTCTCTTGTTGTCTACACTAAGATGTCAAAATGAATCGAATGCCCATCTTAGCACTAAATGATCATTATGAAACTACTATTTACTTGGAGTTTCCACCAATCTATTTTGGCTAGTTAAGATTGGTCACTTATTAAAGTTTATTTTTTGAGAGTTGTGAAACTCTCAAAAACAAACTTCAAGGTCTACGTATTAACTAGGGATCACTTAAAAAGGGTTCGGGAGTTGTTTACATGCAAAGTGAGGCATGTTTGGCAATGCCCATAAGTTTATATGTGTTATTCAAAATTTGGTTAAATTTGGTTTTAATATTTTGATATTTAATTATAATTCTCATATTTTGAAATTATTTGAAAATAATTTTATTATTCTAATTGCAACTAAATCGAGTTTCAATCAATCTTGAAAATCAAAATATTTTTATAACATTTCGAAAGCCTGGAGGATTAAATAAGTTTTATTTCTTGAGAAAAATAAAAAATTTCAATTTACTTATTTAAAAAGGGTATTCCTTTGTTTTAAACTAATCGATGAGGTGACTTCCATGCATTGAAAGAATAGCTATGGACTAATTTAACTCAGGGATATTTGCCTTGAATTTTATTTAAAACTTGTATTATATCATACTAGGTTTTTTTTAGCATAATTGTACCAAAAGACTCTAAAGACATGCATCGAGATGAAGATTTTCGCATGATGTTAGTGGACATGTACCGACACAAAGGTTCTCACATGATCCTAGACTCGATTTTAAGGTATAATTACCTAAATGACCCTAATGGATACATTTTAACATAGAAGCCCTAATATGACCATAAGGACTCAATTTTAAGGTAGTATTACCTAAATACCCCTAATGAACTTATTTTGACATAAAAGTTCTCACAAGATCCTAAGGACTCGATTTTAAGTAATATTACCTAAATACCCCTAATGGACACATTTTGACATGAAAGTTCCTATATGACCCTAAAGTGATAGAAATCTCTAAAATAACCCTAGATTATTGAAACTATTTTAAATGGTCTTAACATGCATGGAAAATACTAAATAGTCCCTAGATTATGAAATAACCTATGTGGCCTTAAATTGCAAAGAAATTACTAAATGGTCCCTAATATGCATAAAATAGCCTAAAGGACCCTAAAATGCATTAGAAATGTTAAAATAATGTTAAAATGCATGTAATTACATAAAGTCCCTAAACTATGGAAAAAGACTAAAATGACCTAAAAATGTAAGAAATTATTTAGGTTTTTTAATGCATGAAAAAGACTTAAATGACCTAAGATGCATGAAATTGCATGTAGTCCCTAAAACATGATAAATTACAAAAATAACCCTGAATTGCATGAACATACATAAATCTCTTAAATCATGGCAAATTACTAGAATGACCCTAAAATACATGAGAATGCATAAATGGTCTTAAATCCTGGAAATTTACTAAAATGACATTAAAGTGCATGAAATGACATAAAAGTCTTTAAGTCATGAAAAATGACTAAAATGATGTAAAAATGCATTAAATAACATAAAAATGACTAAAATGACGTAAAAATGCGTGAACTAATATAAAAATCACTAGCTCATGGAAAATGACTAAAATGACAAAAAAATGCATGAAATGACACAAAAGTCCCTAATATGCATGAAAAATCATGGGAAATAGCAAAATGGTCCTTAAAAGTTTCTAACATAACAAATACACCCAGAAGCATTTTATTTCATGAATAAACATACAAGCATGGTACAATACACGATTTTTACTTGCAATACACCATATGTGCATAAACAACATAGATCTGCTAATATGCATGATGATGTTGCCATAATCACAATATATTCATGGAAAATGCATGGACATGTAAATCCTAATAATAACATATGAAAATATCATAAAATGATTGCAACGCAAATAACATAAGAGATACCTAACATTGGATAGTTAACAAGAGCAACAACAAAGCAAGCCATATATCATGCAAACTTATTTTAAAATTTATAAAAAGAAGTTTGCCTAATAGAAAGTTGATTTTTAAGAAACTTTTAACAAAAAAATCAAAGAAAACAAAAATATAACATTTAGAAATCATAACTCAAGATTTGGCCATAAACTTCATTTTTAGACCTTTGGCACAAATTATCACCTAAGCATGGTTAGGATCCTTAAGGCTCACATAGAAAGGAAGAGAAACTGTAAAATGAAAGTAAAATTAAAAGAGAAATAACTTAATGATGAAACTTGAAGAAAACCTATTCTATTTTTTTCTCTTTTTTTTAGTTTCTATCTATACTTAGCTGAGATTTCTTTCTATTTTGAATACCTCAAGAGGTTTAAAACCTTTCTTTATTGATTTTTTTCTATCCATATGCACTTTTACTCACTCTTTAACAACTTACCCAAGCTTTAACCTTAGGTTTTACAATCAACAAGGCTAAAACCTTCCTAAATAGGGCATTGTTTCAGCTAAATTTGGTAGACAAACTCAGATGTATGGCTTTAAAGAGAAACCCTCATCCAAAATGATCATACCTTGGTTCTATTTAGAAAAAAGCTTTTAACTCTAACCTAAAATATCACTTCATTGAGTTTCAACTAAACTAGGCTCGAAATATTTGGAAAACAATCAAACTCAATGCCATTTGATTCCAAAGTATGATTAAAACATTAATCATATTTATTCCAATTTTTTTTAAGCTTTAATAGCTTAAGCTCTGAGGGTAATTCTCAAGCTCATGTTTTAATGTAAAAATACTGGTAAAAGACCTTTTAAATGGATATGAATTAATCCAAGGCCATTATAAGGATGAAATGTAAGAAAATTTGGTTGAAAAATCTTGCTCTTGGTGAAAAATGCTATGCAGTATCAACATATTTGGTGTTTATATGGATATAATTTTTTAAAACTATAAAAAACATAAAGCTCGATATTGCATTGATACAAGGGCACATTATATCAATATATCGATACAATATAGCTTTGTATCAATACCAATGCATGATCTAAGTTGGAATAATCAAAACTCAATGATGTATCAATACTTTAACAAAATGTATTAATACATCTTCATGAATTTCATGAAAATGACTTTTTTATGCTTTAAAGGTTCTTAATTGTTCAAGTTAATCTTTGGGCACTTCAAACCCTTATTGTTTTCTCCAGCAGGTGTCATGTTGCCTCCTAGCAGTCTTTTTTAATAACTTTCTAATTAAGTCTCTAGATGTAAAAAATTAGTCAAGAAAAGAGTGAAGTGCATTTTATTTGAAGTATTAAATTAAGCATGATTTGCTTAAAAGGTGCAAAACAAAATTAGGTGCTTATAGAGAAGTAGTTGTATCAGCACAAACACAAAATACATCGATACTACATGGCATTTTTTACGATGAACAAGTCTTTTCACCTAATAGCCTTGGATTACTTCATAACTATGCAAAGAGTATTTTACCAATATTTTTACATTAAAACATAAGCATGAGAATAACCTAAATAGCCTGAGCCATTAAAGCTTGAATTCGCTAAAAATAGATGAGTTTAATATTCTAATTAAGTTCAGGAACTAAATGACATTTTGTTTGGTTGTTTCTTAATCATTTTAAGTCTAGTTCAATTAAAACTCAATTGGATGCTACTTTAGGTTAGAGTTAAAAGCTCTTTTTTGCATTGAACCTAAATATTGCCATATTGAATGGGGGTTTCTCTTTGAAGGCATGCAACTGAGATTGTCTATCAAACTCAGCTAAAATCACACTCCATTTAAAAGGGTTTAACCCTTGATCAAAACACCTAACTGTGTAGAAAGATTGCTTGCAAGCAAGCTTGGGCAAATTATCAAGATGTAGATAAACTTGCATGGCATGAAATGATCAGCCAAAAGGGGTTTTAAACCCCATAGGGATGTGCATTAAGGGATCTCTTTAGTTTTTAGCTGAGAAAAACCAAAGAGCAAAAAAATAAATAAAAAAAAGAAAAAAAATAGATAAGTTCAAGTTTTGGATGAGATTATTTTCTTTCATCTTTTACTTTTATTTTCACAGCTTTTCTTCCCTTTAATGAGTGCTTGATGATCCTAAACCGTGCTTAGGTAATGATTTGTACCAAATTGTAGAACCAAGTTATGGCCAAATCTTGAGCAATGGCCTAAAATTGCTATATTTTGCTTTTTTTTATGCTTTTAGTTAAAATTTCTATAAAAATCAAGTTTCCATCAAGAAAGTTTGTTTTTCAAAATGTTTTATACTAAGTTTTTTATGTTTTCTATAAATTTCATTAAGTTTTCTTCATGTTTTAATTTCATTTTGGCTCTTCACTCTACTTATATTATTCCAAATATGATACAAGCATTGATGTTGTTTCCATGACTTATTGTCATTATTCCCATGTTCATACATTTTTCATGAAAATATTATATGGCATCATCACCATGTAAAATAGTGTATCTATGCATGTTCATGTTAATGAGGTGTTCTATGCTCCAATCAAGTATGACATGCATTTTATGAAATCTTCATGCATTTTATCATGACTTACATGTGCATGCAGTTTTCATGAATATATTATGATTATAACGACAGCATCATGCATAGTAGTAAATCTATGTATGTTCATGTTAATGTAGTGTCTTGAAAGTTAGTATCATGTACAATACCATGCTTCTATGCTTATTATTCCAAATATGATACAATCATTGACGTTGTTTCCATGACATATTATCATTATTCCCATGTTTAGGCATTTCTTTCGTGAAAATATTGCATGGCATCATCACCATATAAAATAGTGTATTTATTCATGTTCATGTTAATGAGGTGCTATGCTCAAAATTAAGTATGACATGCATTTTATGAAATCTTCATGCATTATTATCATGATTTACATGTCCATCCATTTTTCATGAATGTATTGTGATTGTGGTAACATTATCATGCATAATAGTAAATCTATGTATGTTCATGTTAATGTAGTGTTTTGAAAGTTAGTATCATGTACAATTCCATGCTTCTATGCTTATTAGAGAAATAAAATGTTATGCATGCATTTAGAAATGTTGGAAACTTTTAGGAGGCCCATTTGTAATTTTCCCATAATGATTCTATGCATATTAAGCATTATCTTTTCAACTCCTATGCATTTTTATGTCATTTTAGTCATTTTTCATGGCTTAGGGATTTCTATGTCATTTCATGCATTTCATGTCTTTTTTTGTGACTTAAGGATTTTTATATAATTTCATGCAATTTCATGTTTACTAGGGTCACTCAGGTCATTTTTCATGATTTAAGGACTTTATGCAATTTTATATATGTTGAGGCCATTTAGGTCATTTTTAATGATCTAGGGACTTTTATGTAATTTTGTAAAAGTTAAGGTCATTTAGGTTATTTTTCATAATCTAATGACTTTTATGTAATTTTATATATGTTAGGGTCATTTAGGTTATTTTCCATGATCTAATGGCTTTCATGCAATTTCATACATTTTGGAGATGCTTAATGTAAACACCTAATTTTGTTCAAGCCTTTATACAAACATCACTAGGCAGCATTAAAGCCAAACCAGCAAGTATGGAACCATCACTCATTATCCCAAGCTTAAGTAAAATGTTCAAGAAGCCAAAGGTAAGCACAATCTATATTTTTGTTTGAATGTATTGATACATTATCTTTATGTAACAATACATGGCTATCATGTCACCAAATTTGAAAAAAATAATGTTGTACCGATACCAAAGGTGATTATATCGATACATTTGTTTCATGTATCGATGCATTTACCTATTTCATTGATATAATACTTTGTAGTAGCTAAAATACAATTTTTGTACCCAAATATGTCGATACATAAGTAAATATATTAATATGTTGGTGAATATATCAATACATTTCCCTTATATATATCGATATTTCACCCCAAAAGTGCCTAAATATTAATCTAATGCCTTATTGTACAATTTATTTATGCAGTTTTGCCTGATTTGTGCTTTTTTCTACCCTATGCTATGTTAAATCAAAACATTAGTTAGGTCACGATTTTGGTTCCAAAAACCATTCAAATTCATACCAAGCTTCATGAAATTTATCTTGGGAATAGAGATCAAATCAGTGCAACTTTTAAAGATCCATTAACCTTGAAAATATGGACATTTTATGGGATAACATGATTTAATGAAGGGTAAGTCTAAGATTGCACAACATGTTAGCCTATGCATGGCCTCTTTTTGTTGCAAGGTTAGTACATTAGCTAATAAAGTGTTGTATTCGTAGCCCTTGCATGACGACTCATTATTTTGTACAAACCAAATGTTCAAGTACCCCCTATTTAGCTAAGTTTTTGTTGGCTGAAATATCACCCAATATAAATAGCAATTTTTGCTAATTTCATGGAACTTTCACATAAACTCTTATAGCAGAAAAAAACACTATTTTGTAGCCTTTCGTAAAAGGCCTAAAACCTTTATTTTCACTTATTTTCCTTATCCTAGCTCCCCACCATTACAAGCACAACCTTTAAGCTTATCATTTGCTCTTCTTTCTTGCTAGTCCATACAAATGAAAAGAAGAAAATGAGCCAAAAAT